>CAUYQV010048151.1:0-15202 GCA_963574575.1 Galagoides demidoff
TAGCACTGGCCACATGAACCGAGACTGGCAGATTCTAAACCTGAAAAACAAATTAGACTTATTTAATTTGTTAAAAGTGTATGGGAAGCATTGTCAGATATGAAATGGTAATTAATTTTGTGTAAATTATGATTATATATATATATTCCAATATCGTAAAACATTAGTCTGTCCTAACATGTACTGTAATAATTTTAATTCATCTAAAAGGAAAATGTTTTTAGCAAATGACATGAAATTTATGTTAACCAGCTTGATGAAACTGTTTCAAATTGTATATGAAAACAGCACAATGTACCCCATGTTTGCATTAATGTATACAGATATCAATTAATAAAAAAAATTCCATATATTAAGGATATAGCGTAATAAACCAAAAAACATTAAGAATATATTCATATACTTATTTTCAACAAAGCTATAAATAAAGTTAACACTTTGAATTTTTTTAATTCTAAAGTTTTATAATAAAATTATATAACCAAATAGGAAAGTGGGCATATAGTGTTTAAAGTTATTTTACAAAGGATGAAAGAAACTCATTTCAAAACCTCAATTTTATAAGGGAAATACAATTTTTCAAAAATAGGAAAAGACTGTTTCTGTAGTCGACTACTGAATGTAAGAAAACGCTAAAGGTTTTTAAGAGTAAATGTGTAACAGATTCTCATATGCTTTTGGTGAGAATGTTTTTAATTGGTAATATCTCATTGTATTTCGATTTGGTAGTCTGTAGTTGATCACTGTACAACAACACGAATGAATTATAACAATATACCTTAACATGGATGAATCACAAATCACATGCTGAGAAAAATGAGCAAGTTGATAAAGAACATGTAGTTTTGTGCATTTTATATGAATTTATAAAAAGCAAAATGATGAGGGATCCATTTATATATTATCTTCATCCACTTGTGCTGCTGCTATAACAGAATACCACAAACTGGTCATTTATGAAGAACAGGTGTTTCGTCCTCATATTTCTAGGGGCTGGAGGTCCAAGATGAAGACACTGGCATTTGGTGTCTGGTCAGGGTTGCATTATATGGTGAGGAGGAATGTTGTACCCCGACAGGCAGAGGGAGACATCGGGGAGAAGAGCACCTAGAACTATCATGACCTAAACACCTCTTTCAGGCCCCTTCTTTTGATACTGCCACATTGGCAACACCTACATTTTGGAGGGACACATTCAAACCATAGCAGAAATCAAAGTAAAATGACACAAGTGATAAAGTTCAGGACAGACAAATTGAGAGGGAGGGTGAGTACAATTCAGAGAACACAGGGTAGGAAAGAATAATTAACACAGGGAAATTGCCTTAAGTTGCAAGGAAAAGAGGTTAGAATGCTCATTTGGGAATAAATGTTGCCTCCTGCATAAAAAGCAACATTTAAATAATTTCTGTCTTCTGTAGGATTTTATGTGTTCTATAAAAAGCAACATTCTTTTTTTCCATTTCAGTAATTTTACAAATTATTAGATAAAGTATTGCTCTCACAAAGGTTGTTAGCTATCTACAAATTTCCCTATCACCTCAAATTGTGATTCATTGATTCTTTCTTGCATGAATCCATTATAATTTCATATTCTTACTCCAAATAATGCCTGCCTTAGAGAATATGTGTTATCTACTATTGAATTTTAAGATTTCCTGCCAGTATGGATGACAATGGTATTTTAGTAAAGTGTTTTCTTAATAAAGTGCTCACTCAGTTTTTACTGTCTTCAAACATCATTTAACTTGAATGAAACTACTGTGATTTTTAAAAAATTCTGTATTATTTGTGTACAAAAGTATATTGATTATTCAATACAGAGCCATGGCACTAACTGAATTCAGAATAACAACAGTAGAAGGATTATTTTATGCAAGGGGGGAAAAGTAACATAAGACAAGAAACGCATGACACAAAAGGGTAGACGCAGATTAAAACCTAGCTCCACAAATTAATATATGTGTGACAGTGGTCAAACTATTAAATCCTCCTAAGTTCCACATGCCTTGATTGCCTGACGTCTGATTTGGTGTTGGTGATAAAGATATGTGAAGCTCCCAACATAGTTCCTAGATGAGGATAAGCACACAGCAAGCCATAACATTAGTATTGTTGTCGATATTGGTTTGTTCATGCTAAAATATGTTGGAAATACATATTTATTTATTTTTTTATTAAATGATAGCTGTGTACATTAATGCAAACCTGGGGTACAGTGTAGTGTTTTCATATACGATTTGAAATATTTTCATCAAACTGGTTAACATAGACTTTGTGTCATTTACTTAGTTATTGTGTTAAAACATTTATACTCTAGTTTTAGAAAAATACACTTGTACCCTTGTTAGACAGACCATATAGGTGATCTTTCCAGTCACCCTCCCACCACCCATCTGCTCTTCTCCTCTCCCCTCCCCCACCCCCTTCCCATATTAGGCTAGAATTAGGTTGTAGCTTTCATTTGAGAACTATAAATTAGTTTCAAAATAGGGTTGTGTGCATTGGATACTTTTATTTAATGGTGAAATATTTGGTATATTCTTTCCAAAAACAACTTGCATCCTGAAATTACATATTTTAAAAATCGGTGTTAAGTTTTTATAAAAAATAGAAGGAATACTAGTTTGAAGGCCAGCTTTTGCATTAAGATAAGCTGCAAGCTATAGAGGTTTACAGGCTCTATTTTCAATAATATTAAATAATATTAACTGTAGTTTAATTTTTTTAATACAGACAAGCCAATTTGTTGATGTGTGATCCTCTGTGACATCTCTGGCCAAGGTGGCTAATTAATCTTTACCCTAAGGTGATATTTATTTTCCTATAAATGTCATCCTTTGATCCTCTTTCTTCTCATGGGTTCTTATTAATTCAATCAGTCATTTATTTACTCATTATTTCATTCTACCAATATCTGATGAGCATGTCATAGGTTCCCACCATTAATTAAAGGGCACAATTCTAACTCTTTTTATCAGGACTATACTTAAAATAGTTTAAGACAACTATGAAAACTCCTACTTTCCCTCTTAAACTTCATGATTTTATTTTAAGTAAACATTCTATTAAGTTTTCTGTTTTTCCACCACCCTATCTCTGTTGTCAACATTTTTTTAATCTCTTATAAGCTATGATTATAATTGAGTGATGGTTCTTGCTTTTTGATATGCATATTATATCTTGCTATATACAACATTATCTTAAAACATCTTTGATAATTCCCTACTTAGAAAAGTACCAACTGAAGCTACTAGATTATTTCTGTAATTAATTTGAACCATTGATTCGCAAGCTTTCCTGGAGCTAAGAATCTCCTGTAGAATTTAATATATAAATAACCAAACTTTAAGCTTGTATTTTATCATTCATTGGGTCTGGTTTGGCCCTGGGAATTCTATTTTTTTTTTCATTTTGACATAAAAATTCAGGTTGTTCTTTTGTTGAAAGAAGTTTGGAAAATATTGATAGAGCATATTTTATAAATAAAAATTTATTAGTTATAACTACTAGCGATAATTATGTCATGCATTTACATCTTTTTACTAATTTTATATGTTAGTGCATAGAACTTGAATTAATGCTATACAGAATATTTCAGAAGGGTCACTCACATGTGATTCAATGGACCTAGAATCAAGGCCTCTAGAGAATCAAAATACCTGAATACCTAAATATGACTGTCACTTTCTGCTTATGTAACTTTGGACACTGATTTTCTCTTATCCTCTCTCCCTTGATTTACAAAAATCACATAGTACTATCTTTGCATACATTTTGTAGAATCTTTGGGATGGTAAAATGAAACTAGGGGTTCGAGATGAGTAATGGGATAAAGTCCTGTATCCATTCAGGGTTATTATCATTATACACTCTCAGTAACACTCCCAGAGATCAGCTCAGGCATAACGAATTGATTCAAATGAAGAATGTTTTTTTGTTTTCATTCAGTTATTAGAAATATTTGACATTGTCACAGCATATAATTCTTATTCTTAAAGAAGACTACAATCCAACAGTTACCAAAAATGCTAATGGTATTTAATAACTTCTCCTCCTGGTCTTGGAACAGGAGATATATAAACAACTATTTATTTGTAAAATGCTTGTCAGTCAAACTGAGTTTTAAGGGCAAAAGGCAAGGGCATTGTGCTGGTGAGGTTAATGTATAGAGCAAGCGCACCTCATGTTTAACAGTGTATGGGTAATTATTACATATTTTGAGCAAGTAACAGGTAAAGGTCTTCTGTGTATTTTATACATGATCAATTCTGCAATTTTAATTTTATTTCAAGATCTCCAATGGAGGGGGGGGATATAACCTACCAACACCACCACCACAATATTTTTCTATAACTCATTTGCTAACTTCTAAGTTTTTCTTCATACATGTCCTCTTCTCTTCTTCATTTTTAAATATTATATAGTAAAATGTTATGTCTTTTTAATCAATCATACAATGTTTTTTTCCTTTTCTAAATTTCTCAAGAAAGAGTTATTCTCTTATATTTCTAGCTTACATTGAGGCTATCCTGCCTTAAGGGGGCTTTTGAACAATGATTCTTGATAATAACATATGTTATAATAAGGACTATAGTCTTCTAATTTTTCATAAAATAAGAATAAATGGCATATGGATATAGGCAATCACACTATTATCTCACTATCACCAAAGTGTAGTAAGCCATCACTTAACCATTTTCAATAGATTCTTAAAAATTGCAACTTTAAGCAAACTACATATAACAAAATCATTTTCTTATCACTTAATGAATTGACATTGAACACAACATCAGCTTGTGATGGGGATCGTATTTAAGGAACTGCTACATGTCATTTTTTTAAAGTTACTGTTTCTAAGAATCTATCATTGACATTAAGTGAGAATTTAGTCTACCTTATTAAGATGTACTTTATTCTAATATGAAGGCAGCAGATGAGCTAATACAAGTTTTAAGAGGGGATAAAATAATTCCTGACAGACATTGGCACAGAGGGAGACATGGGAAAAGAAAATGTCTTCCATTTATAATGGGAGACAAGAGGAAAACCAGCTGGGGAAATGAGCAAGTGGGGGGTCATGGGGGTTGCCATGTATGGCACATCTCTTGGGGGCGGACACAATTATAAGAGGGACTTTATCTAACAAATGCAATCAGTGTAACCTGATTCTTTATACCCTCAGTGAATCCCAAATAATAATAAATATTTAAAAAGATGCACTATGGGTATATAGCTTTTGGCAGTTTGTTCTTTAAAGAACATAAAGAATGGATATTCTTTATGATGAACACTGCATCTTGATTTCCGTTGTATGAAAAAGATAGGGTGAAAATTACATTAGAAAGGCAAAGCGCAGGCTATGACTTGCTGCAAGATTTTATGAAATATAAATATATAAAACGATGATTCCTGGTTGAAAGATTTTTAAATCTAAAACCAAAATGAAACAAAGATTTTTTAATCATCCATCAAATCCATATTGAGCAACTTCAAGCTGAATCCTTTAAATAGTGGACACAAAGAAGCAATAATCACCCATATAAAAGAGACAAGAAAAAAGAGGGGTGCTATAGGAGCAGGTGTGTGAGACAGAGGAAAAAAAATAGTTTCCAAAATCAGAGCAAGATGGGCACAGCACAAATCTGGCACTTAGTAACTCTGACGATTGATTAAGTCATTTATATTCTCTAAGCCTCAGTTTCTCCATCAGTGGTTACAAAATGTTAGACAAGGGAGGTGCCTTATTGCCCAGAAAGCTGGTGTGAGGGGCGGGACTGGCCCTGCCCGCCCCAGACTCCAGGAAGCAGATACCTGCCATTTCCAACTACCCCGTTCTGAGGCCCCAGAGACACCACGCTGAGAGGACACCTTCCCTGATGACACCCCACTGAAACACTCTGCATTTACGTTTCTATGTAGTGACTGGCCGTGACCTCCTTAAGCCATCCAGACCTTGGGCACTCAGTCACTGAAGAATGAACTAACGTCAGTCTTTCCCAAACTTGCAAATCCTACAGATCACCCAGGAGACTGGCTAAAATAAGATTCTGGAACCACACACAGATAGACCGAATCAACTCTCCAGAATAAAGACCCGGGTATCTGTTCCAATTAGTAAGGATCCTAGATGGATCTTCTTTCTGGCAAGTTTGGGAAATCGCAGCAATTTCATGGGTTTGGACAAGTCATAGGCTAAAATTACAATCTGTGGGTCAGGGACCCCTGAGCTTTTGTGTTTCATTGTCAGGTACCCTCGCAGACAGAAACTTCATGGGGACTGAGGCCCAAGGTCCCAATAGCGGGTTACTGTTAGAACTGGCTCTCTGAATCCAGGTCTCTGAGAGCCATGCTCACGGGTCTGCCTCCCCAGCACAGTGTCCCAGGGATCTCAGAATGGGGTCAGCTCTTTGAGAGCCGAAGCAGCCCAGAAAGGGCAGGAATCTACCTTCAGAAGCCTGGGCAAGCAGGGCCGACCTTGGTCCCTCACACCAGCTTCCCAGGAAGTAAGCCTACTCAACTTCTCAGTGGACAGCCATGGCCACGTTCCCACCGACAGACAAGGGTGGGAATAGGAAGTGATGGGATGAGCAGACGAAGGTGAGAGGGAGGGGGCAGTCTGCCTGGCTCCTCTGCAATAACCAGCTCAAGTCCTTGCTCTTTTGCTACAGAAGGAAGCACCTCTCGTTTCTGCCCTCCCTTTGCCAGGGTCACAGCTGGCAGCATTCCCGCTTCAAAGATGGCGGTGGGAGGGGTGGTGCGGAGGGCAGGAGGTGTCCAGGTCGATTGGCTGGGCCGTCTGGAGGTTCCCTCCCAGGCTGTGCTCGCCGGGTGAGCGGTGGCAGGAAGAGGGTTAGTGCACAGGCGTTGCTATTCCCATACTCTAGGGTAATATTTTGCATACAGATATCTTTATTGCTTTCTAGAGTTACACTTTTAACACAAAAGCATAAATAAAATAATTAAAAGCATTTATATACATATGGAACTGCTAATACCCAGTTCTATTTTTCCTCAAAAATTTGGGCAAAAGGTGCACATTATTTTATCCATGGCAAAATACAATTTATCTGCACTGCGCTGTTAGGTTTGACTTACCTTTAAACAGAAACAAAACATACTTTGTGAAATAAAAATAAGAAGCTTACAATATAAATACTATGAGAGGTAATATTGTGGAAATAACTAAAGACCACCAGAGGCTATTAATTTAAAGCTTGCAAGCTCCAGGGAGCCAGTTACCCTTGTTGCATTTGGCAGAGACTCAGAGGCAAACAGGTAAGTGGGAAAGTCTTGCATTATAGTTTAATAATAAAAAAAGGAAGGCTTTAGGTATGCTTAGAGCAGAAGTTACTGGCACGGGAGATTGGAGGCAGGATAAGGGAGGTGGAGGAGCATCCCCTTTGGTTGGTTTGGGGAGCATATTTACCTGTCTCTAGTTGATCTTAAATTGGCAGTGGGGAGCAGGACCAAAATGAAGGAAGCTAGCAGTTGTTGACCAAGCCCTGACCATTCCCAGCCAGTTTCTGCCAAGATTATAGTTCCATTTCCCAGGCTTCTTTTTGCAGAGTTTGTGGATCAGAGTTCTATCTTTATATATGGAAATCCACCACACGGTCATTGTTCCTTTGTATATTCGGTTTCTCCATACATGGGAACTTGTTGCTAAAGTATAATTTTTCAGTTTTTGCTATTTACTGATAGAAAATTTTGCTCAAACTGATTAATGGCATGATTAACTGAAGCATCGAGAATGAGAAAGAGGAAAGGTGAAGGTTGGAGGAGGAAATGCAAGCCAAGGAAGGAGAGAGAAGTGGTGAGTCAGTGGCAGGACACACCAGCGACCTGTGCACGAACGAACCATTATCACTCAGAATTCGTGATGACACGTACTAAGAACACATATATTCTATACATACGTATTTGCTGATGTCCTGTAACTCTCTGCTAGAAACAGATTAGGTATTGAAATAAAATGGCGTTGTCATTATTCTCAGTTTTTCCCCGGATGTGGAGTTCCTTTCTTTATCAATCAGCCCAAATCCACTGCCCTCAGTTTTTTCAGCAGACTACAGGAGTATCTCCAGTGTTCTCAGTTCTCAAGACTGGGGTTTTCTCCTGCTTATGTCCCTCATCCCTGCCACGTTATGAGAAAACCACACTTCAAGCTGCCTTCTACTCACAAGGAGGCTCTACAGTCCACTGAGGCTTAAGATTATGATTCTTGGGCACTGTACTCAGTAGTTAGAATATGGGTTCTGCAAATTGGGGGTGGTGAGTTCAAGCTTCTCCTGGGCCTGATTAAGTCCACCAAAATAGAGATTATGCTATTACTTTGTCTTTAGTCACGGAAGCCAAGGACCTACATTTGGGAAGGCCTGGCCTTTCATATTTTACCCATATTTGTTATTTCTTAGAAGCCATATGAATGGCGAAATCACTGTTTCATTTACAAGCCTTTTGTAGAAAGGCTCTGGACTTTTTTATATACATAGAATTTTCTTGTAATTTTAACCATTGCAGAGAAAGTGCTCAGTAATCATTACTCTCTATTAAATTTGAAAAAAAATAGTGGCAGTATCCCTAGGTTGCAGATTGAGTGGTAAAAATGTAAACACTGTTACCAAATAAGGCCATAATCTCCGTTTAAACTATATGAATCTCTGAGTCCAACTTGTAATAGGACTGAAACACTTGCAGAGATCTCATATGTTTTATTTTCCAGAAGGCTCATTTTGACTTTTAAAGGGCATTTTGAAGGAAGTGGCAATGTAAATCCCCTTGACCTTCTCTCCTCTTTTCTTTTCTTTCCTTTTCTTTTTCTTCTCTTTTCCCCTTGGGTTGTTTTGCTAAATTGACTTCCTTTTCTTGAATACAGCATGATTTGATTGAATTTATTTTTGCTCAGTGAATCTCCAAACGTATGAAATGATCAGCCTCCCACTTACACAGAGGCTTTTCAGAAATGGATATACAGTTATCACCTAGATATTGCATTGTTGACAATTTCATGATGTCGGATATCAGGAGGAGAGTGGAAAGAAAGACTCAAAGCTGGTGAGCACAGCCCTGCCTTTTAAATATGTAGTATCTTATCTTCTGTGGGGCCCTTTTCCTTATCCCTAGAGATGCCAGTTGCCAACTCACTGGGCCACTTGGATTCTTTGCAGATATACACATCAACTTGTTAAAAATAAACAATATTGAAAGAAAAAAACCACTGAAGTCACATTAATTTGCTACTGTGATAAAAGAGGCTGCTGCTATTCAATCTTAATGTTTTAGTTCCTAAATTGACATTCATTTAACTTCAGAGAGGGCATCTAGAAATCTTCTCTAGAATGTGCTTTTTCAAAAACTTCTTCAGAGTATGGTTACCTTTCTGACTCATGTGTTTGATCATATAGAATGGAACTTCATATTTTCATCTGAACAGGCAAAAGAAACAGTAGTTGTTCTCCTTTCAGTTAGTTGGCAACTCTGAGAACTCCCAGCTTGTGCTAACTTTGAATCTCCCCCAAGGACCACCTTGGTAAATTATGTAACTCACATGGTGTTATTAGAGCATTGCAAAATTTTGCTCTTGAAAGCATATTTTATCTAAAAAAAATAGATTTCTATTTTTCTCCATGTACCTTTTAATTGATGATTGATTTTTTTCTATAACGGGAAAGTTTAACTACAATTTCTAATGTCTCATGCACTAAAACACTATAAGACACTTGATAGGGAAATCTGATGAGTACAAAAAGCCTGGTTCATTTGGTTTTAGTTCCATGGTGTCTCATTAACAATTGAGCTATGGTGAGGAATTAAAAGCAAATATGCCCATGGATGAACACTTGAGTGGAAAATCTTCAAGACAGTTCTAATACTACTTTATATCTGATTGTAGAATATATTTATATATATTACATATATATCAGATAAGCACTGGAAATGGAACTAAGACTCATTAGAAGTAAAATATATTTAATATCACACCTTCATGGTCCTTCTTTAAACAAACAAAAAAAAAATCACGGTCTCACACACACATAAAACAAAATAAGTGGAAGGTTAATTAACGTTAAAATTGTTATGGATCCCATTCTGAGTTGTAGAGAAGTGGTGAGTGGTTTTAATGTTGAAGGAAGGGAAGACTTCACTGCACATTGGCAATCTCATGAAGAAATGGCTGGGTGACACTCAGATGGAAATTAATATTTAAAAATTGGGATGATTGGGCCTTATAAAAAAAGGCATTATAACATAACTAGCAGTAATGGGCTAATAAAACCTGAGATATTCCATAAATAACAACAAATTATCCAGACACAGAGAAATAGTGAACAATGATTGGGTACAGTGAGATTTTTATGAATTTTGCTTTCTTCCTATAAGAAGTTTTCCATAGGAATCATTTATTCTCTTAATAATAATAAAAAGAGATCATAAATATTACGTTTATGTGACCATAGTGCTCGGATGGAAAAAGCTAAGGATATGAACTAGGGCATTCGCTTTGGGAATGAGGCAAGAAAAAACAGACCCCATCGGAAAAGACACCTCACCAAACGACACAGATGGCAAATAAGCACGTGAAAATATGTTCTGCATGACATGTCATTAAAGAAATGCAAACTAAAACAATGAGATACTACTCTATACCTATTAAAATGGCCAAACCCCAGAATACTGACCAACACCAAATGCCATCAGGAATAGGGAACAACAGAAACTCTTATTTATTACTGGTTAGAATGCAATGATATAGTCACTTTAACCATTTCTTACAAAACTAACATCCTCTTACCATATGATCCAGCAGTGGTTCTCTTTGGTCATTAGCAAGGGGGCTTATGTCACACAAAAATCTGTATATGGGTATTTTTATTGCATTTTTATTCATAATTACCAGAACTTAGAAGCAACCAAGATGTTCTTCAGTAAGCGAATTGATGCATAAACTGCAGTACACCCAGAAAATGGAATATAATCCAATACTAAAAATAACTGAACTATCAGGTCCTAAAAGACATACTACATAATTTCAATTATATAATGTTCTGGAAAATGTAATACTATGGAGACAGTAAAATGATTAGTGTTAACTGCCAGGGGTTGAGGGAGAAGGATGGATGATACATAGAAACTATTTTGTATGACACTATAGTGGTGAACATATGCTATTTCCCATTTGTTAAAACCAGTAGAATACACACCACCAAGGTCAAACTCTAGTGTAAACTATGGGTAATAATGTGACAATGTAGTTCCATCAAGTTGAACGAATGTCACCCTTTTGTGTGGGTTGTTAATAGTGGGAGAGGCTGTGTGAGGAGTCAGAGCATATACGGGGACTCTCTGTACTTTCTACTCAATTTTGCTGTGAACCTGAAAAAAAAAATCTATTTAAATGGTGAATAGCTAAGGATGGGGTAAAATTCAAAGCTAAACTAAACTGGCAAAAAGTCAAATCCATCCTCACAATGAGCCATCTATTCTAGTGTTTTGATTCTGCTACCAGGGCAGGATGGAGGTGAAGCAGAAAGCAGAAAGGTGTGGGTAGGTTGTCTTCTCTGTGCACTGCTGTTCATTCTTCAAGTACTTTGAGGGATCATGAGGCTGGCTTAGAAAATTATAGTTCCAAGAGACAAATGTAGAGAAGAAATTCTGTTCCAATGAAATGCCTGGAAACACTAAACCTAAGAACGCTGAACTCATCCCCTTTCTAACCTAATCAATTTATAAATCAGCAAGGAAAGCACAATTAGGTGTCATACTCATTTTGGCTATAGCAGTACTTCTGGTACAGATTTAGTAATAAAAATCACATTTAATATCTGCTTCAATGACTATTAGAAAATGCAACTCTTGTCAGAGCCAACGGATGTATGGTTGCGGTGTGGACAAGTGGCTGGATGCTCTTCAATGCAGCCAGTCACCATAAATTTATACAATATTTATAGAAAGAAGTGAAGGAAGAGTAGAGAAAAAATAGCAGATCTGGACGGCTAAACTGTTCATAGTTCAATAAGATTTATTTTAGTTAAAGTAATATATGGAGTGAATATATAGTGGGGAACACAGTTATCTTCCTTATATTCTTGTTTAAATAGCCAGAAGACAATATTTAGCTGTGATAATATCATAATTTCTAAAATAAATATTCATCTATTAATTGACACTCTAACATATAAACCAGATTTTACTTATGTCTTTATAAACATAATCAATAGTAAATCTCTATGTTTATTATTTGTATAGGGATTATAATTAAAAGTAACATTCATCTTCATCTTCTTTTTATCTCTTCTTTATCAAAAAAGTCATTGTATTTAGTTTAATATTGCAAATCCTCCTTTCCCATAAGTTTTTTTGAAACTTTGTAGCAGCAACAAGAAATACTGTGTCATTTCTCTCAGTATCTGAAATATGGCATATATTTTTAAAAATAAGTGCTGTGTACTCCTATTCAATTGAGGGGGAAGCTATTTATACTAAGTAACCTTTAAGAAATACAAATCAATTTTAACTTGAGGATTGTTCTAAATGAACTGCATTATTTATGTTCCTTCAAAACCCCTCAGAAAGCTATTCTTTGCAACTGGAGTTAACAGGAAGTTTGAGCAAAAAGTTAAAATAAAAGTAAAATTTTAAAATGAGTAAACTAGTTGCATTGATCAGATTACTTACAATTGTGGGATCCCCATTGTTTTTAATCCGCAAAAATTATCATCTTCCCTAAGAGTATCAAAATAAGCTTGCATCAAGAAAATTCTTTAGAGGCTGTGAAACTTTATGGAAATATTAGTGCTCATTTTATGAACACTTTGTTATAATCATCAATGTCCAGTCTACCAGTCAACAAGCTAATTCCCACAGATGTTTTCTCAGTTAATAGATTTCCAATTTTATAAAGAAAATTGCACCGAAAAGGTATGAGTCTTCCAAAACAGTGGTTTTTTAAATGAAAGATGAGTCTCCTTTACTCAATAGGCCTTTGTTCTGGCAAGTACTAGTCTGGGTTCTGGAGAAATGAAGGAGAGAATCAGACAAAATATCTTCCTTAAGTAATTCAGAATCAATTCAGAACCAAATGAGGATCACAAACAAGCAACTATAATGTGGAGTAACAATGCAACAGAGAAGGAGAAGCGTAAGGTCTAGAGATAGCACCAGAAAGAGAGTGATTAACTCTGCTTCAGAAGTTGAAGTTGACTTAAAGAATAACATTGCAGAGAAGTTAACATTTGAGTTGGGTCTTGTTGCAGTTTTTCAGGTGAATAAATCAAAGAGAGTTTTAGGCAGAGAAAACAACATAAAAATTCATAGGTGAATGAGTCAGTATGATATGCTCATGAAATGTCAAGTATGGTTATAGTATTAAGCGGAGAATAGAGAAAGTGGTAAGAAATGTAGTTGAAAAAGTTGGCCAGGAGTACAAGTTCAGCCGTACGAAAATATCTGTGTTTTTTTTGCTGAAAGATGTGGGTCACTAAGGACTACTTAATCCCCACGTCTGAAACCTACCACAGAGACTATAGGGGAATGATGCAGATTTTTGATCTGACACATTCACAAAAACTTACATAATTGACAAGGTTTGTAGAACAAAATATATATCAGGAGGCTTGACAAATGGCTGGATCAAGCATATGCACACAGCCCACACACAAACAGATCTCTGGACATAATGAGCAAGCAAATTGCCTGCTCCAGAATCCTACACAGTACTGAATGTACAATTAAATTACTGTTTGAAGATCATGAAGTAGAATCTTCATTACAAAATTAAGCATAAATCATTGAGAAGGAAATTTGTTCCAGTATCTTTGGAGTGTTTCCCATAAACTTTACATCTTGATGTTTTCTAGCCATTTGTTGTAATGGAACACGCTTTGTGGCTGGACTGTGAGTAAGCCCAAGTAGGGTATTTTGGAGAATCCTCTATCTTGCTGCTTTAGAGAAAAAAATGAAAAAGTCAATAGGCAGTGATCTTTTTTGTGCAAGTGTTACCTGTGAGATAAGTGCTCGAAACCCATTTTAAGGAGCGCACATAATTGGGTAATTAAGATTCATCTTTCTTCCGGGAAGGATTTAAGAAGCTGTGAGGAGAAATGAGAACATAGTTGTGAGCTGGGGATCTAGAGTCTGACTCCATCTTTGTCAGTAACATACTTGATAACCTCACTTTCTCTTCAACTCTGTAAGCAACAAAGACTAAATCAACTGTCCTCTGTAAAGTACTCATCACAATGACCAGCACCTAGGAAGGGCCCAAGAAGCCACAGCTGCTGCTCTCAGCTTCCTCAGTCAAATAGTATTGGGTTTGGACCGTGTGATAGTTCACGTCACTTTGGGCTCTCATTTATGCTTTTTAATACTGGAGGTATAAATATTTATCAATGTTTAGGCCATTTCTTCCTTTTCTTAGTCTCTTACAAATATTCTTGTTCTTCAGAAATTAATTTCACAGGTCTGATGATGTTGGTCATCATTTGTATGGACCTGAAACATATTTTTCCTACCCCAGGGTAGGTCTTCTATTGGCTTAAGAATCACTTTGGAACGTGTACCATGTATAAGTTCATGAGTTTCACCTACAAAAATGCTGATTCAGTCGATTAGAAGTTGGGTCCAGATGATTTTGATGCACGTGTTACATGTGGACCCAGAGTGTGGGATGTTAGACATTTGAGAAGGAAGAAGATGTTAGACAAGGAAGGGTGAGGGAAGAGGAGGGAAGTGAGGGATGAAAACCTATTTACTGGGTGCAATGTACACTATCTGCGTGATGGATACTCTCAAAGACTTCATGACCATGCAATATATTCATATCACAAAACTGCACCTGTACCTGCTAAACCTCTAAAAATTATAATGTGTGTGTGTAAATGTATATATATAACCAATGCAAAATGGAACAGTTTAAAAAAAAGAACTAATATTGGTAGGGTGATACTGTATAAAAGAATAGCCAGAACTGTAATAAAGAGAGGATGCTGTTCTTTTTAAGAAATAACCCAAATGACATTTTTTTTTTCCTGGCAGAATAAGTAGAAAATGAAAATTCAAGCCTAATTCCTGTGTGAGGTGAGACTATAGCCTTGCAAGTATTTGTGCCATTTCTCATTTTGACATAACTAGACTTCCTGAGCCCATTGTAGAATATGGTAAAAACTGCAGATGTCTTCCGTGCAGCACCCTCCACCAAGCA
>CAUYQV010048152.1:0-20247 GCA_963574575.1 Galagoides demidoff
CGTGCCTTTGCCTCGTTGTCTCGCCCCGCTGCCGCCGCGGGCGGCCCCGCCCCGCCGCGCCCGAAGATGAGGTGGAGGGTCGCAGGTATAGCCCAGACGATGATAAAAATATATATTATTACTGTTATTGCAACCATTATATACTTCCTAGGCACTAAATGCCAGGCACTGAGCTTTACTTATGATGCCTCCCTGGACCCTCATGACCATCCAAAAGGCAGTTATTATCTTATGGTTATCCCTACATTACAAATGAATGAGCTGGCCTCACGTTGCTCACACTGATGGAATGGGGACTCTAACCCACAATTTAGCACCACGCTGGGTGGCTTTGTATGCTATGCTAAGGGGTCAGGGTTGATCTTGTAAAGGAGAACTTTAAATACATATTTAAAGAGGAAAGTGGCAGAATTTCCACACCCCCTTCCCCACCCCCCAACTCTGATGGCAGCAGAGAGGCAAGATCAGAAAAGAATAAGATTATACAGAGACCAGCCAGGAAGAAATGTGTCAAAGCCGTCCAGGGCACTGCAGATGACAGAAGAGGGGACAAGGCTGAAAGTTTAGATTTTATGGGACTGGGTCATTAATTATCTGGGGAAATAAGGGAGCGAGCAGGAACTTGGGAAACCAGGTAGATAGTGGTGAATGTTGCTTAAATATTGGATGTCAGAGGAGCTTTGAGGGGCGAGGAACCCAGCACTGGGCATCCCGTCAGAGGTGCTCCTGGAGTCTCTCTCTGAGCAGCCTCCTTGCCTCCCCAGGAGAGAGAAATGCCTTTGGGAGCCATTTCTTGTGTCCATATTTAAAGTATTAGCATGCAATAGATGGCTTGGGGCAGGTATGTAGATGAGAACAGGAAAATGAGGATAGACAATGGGTTCCTTGATTAAAAGCAACAACAACAACTCAGACTCAATATTACCCCTAAAGAGAGAAAGCTGAGCAGAGTGGTCACCAAGAGCACCAGAGGAGATGGTCAGAGGGAGGGGGAAGGACCCCAGAGGAATCCATGTCCAGAAGGAAAGTGAGGCCAGTGGCACCTAAAGCAGCGTGTGCTGAAAGACATCCCTCTCACACTGAGACGGCTCAAGCAGGGGAAACAGTAACGATTTCCACCTTCTCTCCTACAGAACCCCTACTTCGGATATTTTGGATACCATGGCTTTGGAGGTCGCCCTCCATACTACTCAGAAGAGATGTTTGAACAAGATTTTGAAAAACCAAAAGAAGAAGATCCCCCTAAAGCTGAGAGTCCAGGCACAGAGCCCACAGCTAACACGACAGCCACAGGGACTAATTCCACCCAGCCGAGTCCCAGAGGGAGTCCGGGAGGAAACGACACCAACCCAGCAGGAAACGGCGGCCCAGGGCCAGGCACTGGGGGGAGCCCGGCGACCCCAAATGGGGTCACTCCACCCCCTGCAGTCAATGCTTCAGGCCAAGGGGTGCCAGGAAGTCAGAGCCCTTGGCGACCAAGTCAGCCAAATATTCGTGAGAATCATCCAAACCCTAATGTACGGCGTTTTCCTTCAGGAAGACAGTGGTATCCCACTGGCACTGCCACGGGCCATAGGCAGACTGGGCCTTTTTATCGAAATCAACAATTTCAAAGGGGTCCTCGGTGGAATTCCTTTGTGCAAGTAGCTCGGGCAGGAAACCCAACTTATCACAAGGCTTATCCTTCCACTGCAAGAGGCAATTATCCCAATTATTCAGGAAACCCAGCAAACCTCAGAAGAAAGCCTCAGGAGCTAAATAAACACCCCCTGGGGGCCAGCACTGCCCCACTGGGTCCCAAACCTGGCACTGTCAGCCCCAGTGAAAAAGTCCAGAATCCCACGGAGAAGCCTCTAGGCCAAAAGGAAAGAATAGTTGTTCCTACAAAGGACCCAACTGGGCCCTGGAGAAAGTCTCAACAGTACGGAGTTAATAAATCCAATTATAAACTGCCTCATCCTGAAAGAAATACACCAGTCCCAAATTTTAATTCAATTGATCAACGGGAAAACTCCTATCACCAAATAGGAGATTCCACAAGACTCCCAAATTCTAATGGACAAACCCAAAGCCAAAATTTGCCCAAAGGGATTGTTTTAGAACCAAGAAGAGTTCCATATGAATCAGAAACTAACCAGCCAGAATTAAAGCACAGTACATATCAGCCTGTATACCCCGAGGAAATCCCTTCTCCTGCAAGGGAACATTTTCCTGCTGGAAAAAACACGTGGAACCACCAAGAAATTTCTCCACCTTTTAAGGAGGATCCGGTGAGGCAGGAAGAACATTTGCCTTATCCTTCCCAGGGCACCAGGGGAGGTGTTTTTTATCCTGACTATAACTCCTACACCCCCCAGGAAAACTCCCCGTACCTCAGGAGCAGTGTGTGGGACGAGAGGGAGGATTCTCCCAATACTATGGGGCAGCAAGAAAATCCACTGTACCCCATAAATACTCCAGACCAGAAAGGGACAGTCCCTTATAATGAAGAGGACCCAATCGATCCAACTGGAGATGAAACTTTTCCAGGACAAAATAGATGGGGTGAGGACCTGACCTTTAAAGAAGGCCCAACACCTAGGCACTATGAAGGTGAGCAATACACCTCAAATCAGCCCAAAGAGTATCTTCCCTACTCCCTAGATAATCCACCAAAACCCAGGGAGGATTTTCCTTATAATGAACTTTATCCCTGGAGCCCAGATGAGAATTTCCCCGCATATAATACGGCTCCTACTGGGTCACCACCTATAGAGAGCAGGGGCTATTATGCCAACAGTGCCCCTGGACAGGAGGAAGGCTCTTTGTTTCCTTCTTGGAACTCCTGGGACCACAGGATTCAAGCCCAAGGACAGAAGGAAAGAGTGCCATATTTTTCCAGAAATTTCTGGGACCGGGCAGTAAATTTAGACAAAGCCCCAGCTAGTCCACCAGACCAGAAAGAGAAATATCCCTATTCCAACAACTCCCCTGCCGGGCTTCAGAAAAATCCAGTGTGGCGTGAAGGTGACAGTTGGAACTATGGCATGCAAATTACTAGGCTAAATACACCAGAAAGAAAACAGGTGGCTTTCCCAGACTTAATTCCTCAAAGTTACCCATCACATCAAAAAGAAGCACATTTAGTTCACCTACACCAAAGAGGTCCCTGCTGTGCGGGTGGCCCCACAGGGCCCAAGGATGACCCACTGGCTCTACAAGACTACACTCCATCCTATGGCCTTGCACCAGGGGAGAAACAAGACGCCAGCCCTCTGTATACAGAAGGGAGTCATGCCAAGCATGCCAGACACGTCATCTCCCCAGCAGGTGTCCTACCTGACCAAAGAAACAGCTCAGAGAAGAGACTGCCCGGGGAAAGCCAGAGCCTGAGTCCTGTTAGAGATGATGTGTCCATTCTGAGGAGGAACACACCGTGTTCTTCAAAGAATCCAGTGGGCCAGAGGGGAGTAGTACCCTTTCCCGAAGCCAGTTCCCTTCAGTCAAAGAGTACACCATGTCTCAGAAGTGACCTTGGAGGAGATGGGAACAAAGTTCTGGAACAAACTTTTGAAGACAACCAGCTCAATGGAAGAACAGTAGGCCTTACTCCTGAGCAGCTTGTTATTGGTGCCCCTGACGAAGGCCCCAGCCCAGAAGGCATCCAGAGTGAGGTGGTCCAGGGCAAGGAGGATGAGAGACAACAGCGAAGACCACCTCGCATCCTGCAGTTACCATGCTTTGGCTCCAAATCAGCAAATCATCATTCTTCCAGCCCCGGGACCCCATCTAGCAATGGAAGGCAAGGCCCATTTGATGGGGATCAGATTATGACTACAGAAAATCCTGACACCTTGGTGGAGCTCGCTCCCGGAGAGCAGTTTGGGAGTGTGAACGTAGATCCACTTGATGCAGACGAGCACCCTCCATTTGAACCCCGTCAGAGGGGGACCATCCCCCAGGACCAGCCACAAGACTGCTTATTACTTCAGGCCTAGGGATTCTCTCAGCCACGCTTTCTTGGAGAAGAGAAGAGAACTAATACTCTGCACCAATCATTCCCAAACTTTTTTCACGAAAACTCAATTAGGTATCTGACCCTTTTGGTGATCCTTAAGTTTTATTCCTCCCTGCAATAGGAGTAGTGGCCCAAGTGGAGCTAATGAGATTGGGTCTTTGGGGGTCACTGGGTCCAGCACTGTCCTAATTAGTTCAGACCCAATAAAAAGCAGGAAGGTCTTGGCCACCCTGCCTGGAAACTTGGAAACTTGGAAGCCATGTCTGGGTTAGTTTCCTTTTGCTTACTGATTTCGCCTTTTTTTTCTCAAAGTTCCACACTTGCAAACATTTCTGGTTTTGCAAGACTGAAAGACAGATGACTTTCCACTGTACGCCTGGAGATGTAGCCTGGGTGCAGTCCCGACGCGCCTACAGTGTTTTTCTGCACTGGGCTTGTCGGGTTTCCTTTCTGCTCCGTATTCTCTTTGGGCATTTTCCTTCCTCTCCCACTCTTCTTACCTTTATCATTTCCTTTCCTGGCTTCCTTCCTTCTTTTCTTTCTCCCTCAAGCATTCAGTATTTAGCTCTCTGTTTTTCCTGCTGCTCTCTCCCGAGCTCCCTGCTACTTGCTACATATTAAGCTACAATTTTAGCCACCACTCATCTTCTCTTTGCGTCTGAGTCCCCACCACGTCCTCCTCTCTGTTCGTCTTCCTGTGAACCCCGACTGCTCACCTCCCTTTAGTTTGTCTTTTCCCGGCTGCACCATTTCATACCTTAAGGCCACATGCACTTTTTCCCTTTGTGTAGCTCTTCTCTAACTTCTACCCTAATTTTTTCTTGACCTAACTTAACCATCATCATAGGATATATTTCAGAAATAATAGATACTTAGAACTACATTCATTTTTAATTATCTCATGGTCTGAACCAGGTAGAAACAGCAGAGTTAGAGGAACATGTTCAAGGAGAAGGGAGGACAGGACAGGGACAGAGAACCGGCCACCTGGGAGGCTCAGTAGGGCAGGGAGTGGGTGACAGGGGAGCTGCAGCTGTGCGCCGAGCACCGGAAGGGGCAAAGCAGGACACGCCGTCCCGTCACCAGCTCCTAGTCTGCAGGTCTGCAGTGGACGTTTTGGGAAACCTTGTCTTACACAGATGGACCACTCAATGTGTAGCTTGTTTTCACTAGTTCAGCACAGGTGGTCTCGCCAGGATGTCCACGTAGAATTGTCACAGACACACTCTCTCAGTAGCTTGATTAATGATGTAAATTATTTTGTAAAGTTGATATTTCTATATTGCCTTACATAGGATACATTTCAGTTTATTATTTTCTTTTTATTAATGTCATTTTGAACTAATATCTGGGTAGTCCTTGCTTAGAAGAGAAAATTTCTCAGATTTGCCTAAAAACTGACCTTCTAACTTCAAGAAATTTCCTAGGAGAAATTTTCAAGGACAGGTTTCATAAGAAGATCTCAGAAATTTGGGGAAATACAATGGTGAAAACTTCCCGAAAACAGAAATGTTGCTCTGTAATCTTTCATAATGCCGAGCACAGTGTCTTGCACATGGAAGGTGCTCAATAAATATTTATTGATTGGCCGGTTCTTCAAACAGCTTTTAACACACCCATGAAAACTCTTTCCCTGCAGGTGAACTGTCTGGGATTCCTCATGAGCCACCACACTCCGTAGCTTTGCATGTTCAGCAACATTTGCACCGTAGAATCTCAGCAAAAGGAGGATTTTAGGGTAGATTATCTAGGCCAGGGGTCCTCAAACTTTAAGCAAGGGGCCAGTTCACTGTCCCTCAGACCGTTGGAGGGCCAGACTGCAGGTCCCAGGACGAGTCGGCTGCTAAGCAGGACAGGCAGTGATGGCAAAAACACCCAGCGGGCTGGATAAATGTCCTAGGCGGGCGGCAGTTTGAGGACACCTGATCTAGGCCATCCACTAGCTGCTTAAAGTCCCCCCACCTCAGCCACTTTGGTATTTTAATCACATACTGAAAAATCACTAATTAACTTATTCTGTGTAAAACTGTCGTATAAAAATACTCTTAAAATAAAACTACATTATTGTTTCACTAGGTTTTTGCAAATGAGCTTTTTGAAATCACAGTATGAATACTTTATAGCAAAATACTCACTTTATATTTTATCAAAATGTATGGGTCTCATAGTCTTTTTTGTTTTGGGGGGGGGCTTTTTTGGCTGGGGCTGGGTTTGAATCCACCACCTCCTGTATATGGGGCCGGTGCCCTACTCCTTTGAGCCACAGGCACCACCCTGTCATAGTCTTTTTTATTTTTTTGAGACAGAGTCTCCCTTTGTTGCCCTCAGTAAAATGCTGTGGTGTCACAGCTCACAGCAACCTCCAACTCTCGGGCTTAAGCGATTCTCTTGCCTCAGCCTCCCAAGTAGCTGAGACTACAGGCACCCACGACAATGCCCGGCTTTTTTGTTGTTGTTGTTGTTGCAGTTGTCACAACTGCTGGCCGGACCCAGGTTCAAACCCACCACCCTCAGTTTATGGGACTGGTGCCCTACCAACTGAGCCACAGGCACTGCCCTGGGTCTCATAGTCTTTAGGCAGGTCTTTGAGCACATGTGAGTCCGTGAGGCACTGATGCTTAGATTATCATCTGGGGCTTCTGTCACATGGAGCGCAGAGAGCACAGTGGCACAAACAGCTCTCAGACTTGAGAACATACAGTAAAGAAAGGAGAAGCCCCTGTAGAAAATGACTTGATCTCATCAGCACAGCACACTTCTGCAGGCCTGCGTGGCAGGTCTGAACTCCCCACCATAGACGAATTAAGTATTTTGTGTGCCCTTGCTCAATTATTGAGTTTAGAGCTCTGAAAGTCTGCCCTAAAGTTAAGGTGCACACAGAGATGGGGTGCTCTGAAAGTGAGCCCTGGCCTCAGGCATCCCCCCTCCCACCACTATGGTGTGTTCTTGGGGGTCATCACCTGCCAGTCCTAAAACATATATAGTCCATGATATCTTTAGTTGATGAAGTAAAAAATAATATCTGAGTTTTACAAACAGGAGATAATCCAATAAGGCTAACATACACTTGCTTTCTAAGCAAAGCTTTTCATCAACTTCTCTAAAGGACAGCTGGGCACTGGTCCTCCTCACTTTGTACATGGAAAGCACAGGGTCTAGCCTGACCTCCGAAAACTCTACGCAGTAGCCATGATCATGGAGAATCCTCACCTGGCTTTTTTGAAGCATCTAAAGGCGTAGATAACATGTTGGACATTTCACTCACGTCAAAGCCTTAATTTTATATGTGCAACTTTAAAGAAAATGCACAAGATGTGACCTTCGAGCTATTTCTGTCTCTAGTTTAGACACGTCTCTGCCCACTTGTTCCCTCTTCTCTCCTGTCCCCATTCTCCTTCAGTCATGACCTCAAGTAACCTGAAAAAGATTCATCTCACTGTCAGGAAACCAAACTTCATTTCTTTCTTTTTCTTTTATTTTTTTTCCCCAGATTGATATGAGGGTCCATTGCTTTCATTTCTATGGTCAAGTTCAATTGTAGTTGAGCCCTTCCCCCGGGGCACCTGCTGGACACCCTCACATTCTGCACGTTAGATGAGATCCTGACAATCGCCCCGTCTCCTTCCCCTCCTCTCTCTCTCTTCTCCCCTCCACCTTGCTAGACTATACTCTGTTTTCTTTCATGTGGGCATGTAGTTTTTTATATATTGGTTTCATACTAGTATTGAGTACATTGGATACTTTTTTTCAATTCTTATGATACTTGACTAAGAAGAATGTGTTTCAAGTCCATCCAGGTAAACACAAAAGATGTGAAGTCTCCATCTTTTCTTATGGCTGAATGGTACTCTGTGGTGCACACACACCACAATCTGTTAAGCCATTCATGGGTTGATGGACACTTGGGCTGCTTCCACATGGCAATTTTGAACTGAGCTGCAATAAACATTCTTATGCAAATGTCCTTGTGGTAAAATGACTTTTTTCTTCTGGTTAGACACTTAGTGATGGGATTATGGGATCACATGGAAGGTCTACTGTTAGTTCTTTGAGGATTCTCCACACTTCTTTCCATAGAGGCTGTATTAGTGTGCAGTCCCCCCAGCAGTGTGGGAGTGTTCCCTTCTCTCCACATCCACGCCAGCACCCGCAGATTCAGGACTTTGTGATGTGGGCCTTTCTCACTGGGGTTAGGTGATATCTCAGGGTGATTCTGATTTGCATTAACCTGGTGAGGGACAATGACCATTTTTTCTTATAGTTCTTGGCCATTCGTCTGTAATCTTCAGAGAACTTCCTGTTCAACTCTCTTGCTCGTGCTATGAATCTGGTAAAGGGCTGATAATTAGAATCTACAGAGAGTTCAAATTGATTAACAAGAGAAGAGCAAACAACCCCATTTACAAGTGAGCCGTGTCCCCCTGCTCTCCTGCCACGCCCCCTCCCCCCCGGTCCAACATTCAGCTACTCAACATTTTCTCCTCATCGCGAATTTATAGTTAAGACTTAGAAACAGAATGAAGCTGGTAACAAGCAACATTCCACACTAGCAGGAGAAATGTTTGGGAGAGGCAGCAAGGAGGAGGCTGAGCAGTGACCTGACACAGACATGATCATGAAATAGATGAGGCTGCTCTCGGGCCCCTCCCTGACAAGGTGCCCCACACTCCGCTCTCCTGGTGCCACCTCCTCTGCTGGGACACCCAGAACCCCGCTTCTGCGCCTCGCCACAGCCTGGACAGTAATTACCTCTGAGCTTATCCAAGTGACCTTATGTCATTCTTTTCCACACTATGTAAAGCGGTTTGTGTGGTTAAACCTGGTAAAAAAAATTTTTCCTCAAGTGTGGGCTAATACGCAGTCCTCTCAGACCAACCACCATTCCCTTAAAAAGGGGAAATGACCTTAGCATATTTAGGGAAGAATAATGGCAGAAAATTTTGTTTGGGGAGGCCCTTGTCAGTCCCTCAGTTGTTAAACCACGTTGGCAGCCACCTCCTTTAACCAGGATCCGGCCGTTCTGTGGTTGTGGTTCAGACTGTGTCTAAACACTCAGACTGTGCTGTGGCAGCTCTGGAGCAGGACCGGCCACCATGCAGTACTGATATGCTGCCCGGCGATGGCTCCGGCCAGTCAGAAGGCCACGTTTGGGTTGGCAAGGTACTAGGCCGTGTCCTGTGAACAAGTGACAACTTCACGTTTGCCAAGGAAGAACAGAGATCTTGATGGCCCAGCAAAGCGAGTCTCACCAACCTGAGGGCCTGTGTATGAAGAAGCCTGTGAGTCTCAGATCTGACAGAGAGCAGAGTGACCGGGAGAGGCCCTCCTGCCGCCCCTCCACCTGCTGCGCTGCTCCCAGTCTCCTGGCCTGTAGTTCTAGAAGGTTGTGCCCTTCATCAGCCCAACCCTGACATCCCAGCTCCTCTGTAACATTTCATCATACATTTGTCTCATAGGACCTATTTATTCTGCCTGTAGAAGTAGAAAAACTCAGAAATGAGACCCAGTTCCCATTCTCCGTCTGTGCCCTTCACTGCGGCTCACACGTGCTGACGCAGAGAGGACGCTGAGTAAAACCACTTCCTCTTAAATACATTACACAAATGAATGAAAACCTAGAATTTCCCCAATTTTATATAATTGATTAAAATTAAAAGTTAATTAACAATGATTAACATTTTCCTAATTATAAAATAGAGAGTTGTTGTACAATATGTGGAATACACTCCCCTGAAAAGTAAAAGGAAACATAAGAATCAACACTGCAGCCCATTTCCCTCAGTCCCGCTCCCATGCAGTACCCTACATTTTCCTCTTCACATTGTATAGCAATTTTCATAAAATTTAAAAGAATTAAAATGTCATTGCTGTTGTCTGTAAAATATTGAGACGTCTATATACCTATATTACCATTCGCTTGATGATGGACTTAAAGTTTCCTATGAATTTTCACAATTATGAACAACATTACGATAAATACCTTTGTCCGGCTTTGTCTGTCTCTGGTTACTTACTCAGAAATAGAATTACTGGGGAAGGTGTGAGACGTTTAGGCAAGATGGCATCCTGAGTGAGAGCGCAGGTTAAGGACCCTGACAGCCAGGATCCAGTTACCAGTTGCCCACAACCTGCTGGTGGCCTGAGGCTGGGACCCCACCCGCTTGGTCCCGGTTTCATCGTCTGTACAATGAGGAGAGTGCTTGTTTTGCAGGGCGCTTGGGAGGATTAGATGAACCGATCCAGGCTGAAAAGGCACAGTCATTGAATTTCACAATCTAGCCACGAGGTGGGAGCAGAGACTTGCGATTCTAAAGCAGAGGCTTCCCAGCGGTCCCCAGTGGTCCCGAGCGGCGCGGAAGCTGGGACCTGCTGGGACCCGCCGGGACCGCGGATTCTGCAGCTCCAGCCCCGAGCGGGGCTCAGCGGTGGGCTTCAACGAGGCTTCCAGGCGCTTCTCCCATGCTAATATACATTTACAGTTTTCTTTGATTTGTTGTCTAGGCAGAGAGAACAGCCAAAATAGCCAAAAGGCAATTAACACGTGGTAACAACGCAATTTATGTAAGGATCTCGACTCATGCAACAGCAGTAACAATTTATATATACAGATATGTAATATATAATATATTATATATATATGACACAACATGAATCCTTTTATAAAAATCCACCACAATTTATGTAAGGATCCCAACTGCTTCAACAGCAGTAATAAATTTATATATATTATATATGTAATATACAATATTTTATATATATATATCACACAACATGAATCTTTACTTTTATAAAAATCCACCATAGTTATTTTTACTTGCATTTTTCAGATAAACAAACAGTCTTGGATTGAATTAACTTGCCCAGTGTCATTTGGTCACTGTGTTCTGACCCTGACCATGGATGTATTCACTAGACAACACAGCTACCCCAAAGCCAAGGTCAGGAAAGTCACGGAAGGGTAATTACCAGAACCTGCTCCTAGCTGAGGGGCGTGTGCTCGTCAGCTTGTTAAGGCACAGGCATCTGGGTACTTGAGATTTGCAGAAGTGGAAATATGGTTCAATTCGGATATCAAGTCACACAAAACCACTAGAAATGACCAGAGTTTAATGTGAAAATCAGCTGCCAGCTTGGGTCTCGTGGTCTCTAAGAGCCTGGAGCAAACAAGCATTACTCCCATTGCTAATCAAGGTAATCTCTGTCTGGCTGGCCCTGAGTGGGCTCACCTGGGCAGGTGGCCATCTTGTCAAGAACTATAACAGGAGAAAAACGTTTCTCATTTCTCCCCAACGGTACCTATTTATATCTGCCTTTTTTAAATGTCATCAACTTAATTCAAATTTAAAAGGGAGGACAGAAGGTGAAAAAATTATAACTAATAGACTTTTCACAAGTCAATGAATTGTTCACATTAACTTCAAAATACCACATAAGCTGTAAGAAAATATTACAGTGGACATAGTAATTGTCCAAGAGACTCAACCGATATCTGTTAAGGATATAACAGAGTGACTCAGAGTTTCCACTGTCCCTTACTAAGCAAGTGAACCACTCAAATTGCTAATTATCCACTGAATTGCTTATCTCACGTATAATATTACATACCAAAAAATGATTGTAAGGATTAAATGAGATGACATAAATAAACTACTTGGCATGTGAAGAACACTCAACATCATCACTGTCATCACTGAATCACATGTATGATAGTTGGCTATTGTGTTAACTGGAGCACTGCAGAATCACAAGATGAGATCACAGGTGCAAAAGATTTACTGGGAAAATACCTGTGAGGGAAAATGGGCAGGAAGTCAAGAAGGCTGAGAGAACCATCTGACTGATGCAAGTCTGACCCACGTGCAGGAAAGGGCTAGGAAGGGAAGCTGAGTAGGTCACATCTGGTGGCGCTAAGACATCTTCAGCAAAGTAACAGGAAGTCCCCCAGGTCAGTGCCCAGCGGGTCAGTCCTCCAGAAACTGGCCTGTCTCAGCATCTCTGCCACGTTCTATAACCATTGGTGGAGCAGCAGTGTGAATTGTGGACCTTGCACAGCATAGTGAGGGTCCCAGAGCCAGAGGCAGTTATGCTCCATGCAGAGAGAACCAAGGGGCTCTTGCCACGGCCACCACATCCACACTGATCCCTCAGTGTGCTCCATGCCCCCCGAATGTGAGCAAATGTGTGAAGAAAACTTCAAAGACGCGATTCTCTTTCTTCTGTAACTGTCATATAAGAGTTACCGGCTACTCAGATTTTTGTTGAATGAGTTCATATTTAGAAAGCATTTGGACTGGTCGTAGCACGTAGAAAGTGCTAAATTGTTATTAATAAGGTCATGTCAGAATGTAGCTGAACTTTGGAAAGAAGAAAGGCCTGCAAGACTATAAATTTTAAGTCTTCTTCCAGACAGCATTTAGTCAGGTAATGATTCCGGAATAGGAGTCTTCCATACAAGAATGTGTGATGTGGTAACAAAAACTTTTCCTATTGGGTACACAGAGGAACTATGGCAAAAATGGGAGAAGGGAGAGGGTCTCCCATCAATTCTCGTAACACTTTGGAAGCTAATTCTTTGCCTTTATCAGATTCTGCCAAACAATTGTAATTCTTCATATGTGTATTTATGTGTGCACGTATGTATGTATGTGCATGTGTTGTGCATGTCTGTGCATTGTATATGTGTGTTTATATGTGCCTATGTATGTGTGCATGCATGTGTGCATGTGTGCATGCACGTGTAGTGTTTGTATGCATGTGTGTGGCATGTGCATGCATATATGTGTTTCTCATGCATGTCTTGTCTCATGCCCTGAGCAGCACTCCAGCTCCTTCACACAGTGTCCTGACCATCTCCTTATGCAAACTCTGCTCTGTGTGCTGAAGACACATCAAGAGCAGAATAAAAATGCCTGCCCTTGTGTAGATCACCCTGTCAGGGGTAAGGGGGGGACACAGGCGTGAATGTGGTAAACAACTTATGTAGTCTGCTGGAGAGTGATAAGTCCTGGGAGATGTAAACTAAGATACAGAAATAGGTTTTGAGGCTGGGTACAGAGGCTCAGGCCTGTAAGCCCAGCATTCTGGGAGGCTGAGGTGGCTGGGTCCCTGAGCTCAGGATTTCAAGACTAGCTTGAGCAAGAGCAAGACCCTGTCTCTACTAAAAATAGAAAAACTAGCCAGGCATCATGGCAGGTACCTATAGTCCCAGATACTTGGAAGGCTGAGTCAGGAGGATTGCTTGAGCCCAGGTGTCTGAGGTGGCTATAAGCTATCATGACGTCACAGCACTGTACCCAGGGGATGGAGTAAGACTGTCTCAAAAAAAAAAAAATTAAATTAAATAAAAAAATAGGCTTTGAAAATCTTTAAAAAAGTAGTCAAGGCAGGCCTCACAGACAAGATGACAATTAAGCAGAGTTCTAGGGACTGAGCAGCAATGGGGATGGGGATTCAGAATAACTTGATCTCCATAGAACAGTCCTGTTCATGTGCTTTATTAATGAACGTCAAAGGGTTGACTAAAAACAGGCTCTAGGTCAGTGGTTCTCAATGACTCAATGCCGCAGTATTAGGAAGGAACTTAATAAAGTTCCTGTGGGTTGCCACCCACAGGTTGAGAACTGCTGCCTAGACCGAAGATCAGTCAAGAATGAATTGTCTTTAGTAGGTTAAAACTATGGTTCCCACTGAGGAGCCCGAGTGTCCTCCCATATCCCTAAAGAAGCCCTGAATAATCCCTGGAAGTTACTAAAAATGATGATTGAAATGTTTTTTTTTAAAGGAAACAGAAAAATGCCTTTTCAAGAAACCAACTTTTACTAATCATCTTCCCTCTATTTTAAATCCAGGGTCAGCATTTACCTCCCACAGGGCCTTTAGATATATATACGCTTCCTGCCATAAAGAAGTTTGGGTGATGTGATACTGTCTTTATCGGGAGAAATTTTGCCCTTTTATCTAATGTAGGTGTAAAATGGCTAAGTCACCTGAAATATGTACATATATAAATTCAATGATTAATGCATCATTACATCATACTTACAAACTTTTCAATAACAAGTTGTATTTAGCTTACAAAAAAGTTAACATGAGCAAATTCTTTCCCAAAGAATTGTTTCACACAGGTATATGCTTATGAATCTATTTAATTGTTCAAACTGTGCTGGAGAATACATATTTTAGGATACATATTTCATGAGATTCGGTTACAACATAGATGGTTTCCAATGGGAATTTCTTACCCTACCCTGATTACCAACAAAAAGAAAAATTTGTGTCCTCTGCTTCCAAGTCTGTTATGTCAAGATGTTTTTCAGTTATTCATTTAATTATTCAGCTAATTGGCTTCATGTATATTATAGATGTAATTTCAAATTATTTTTACAAATAGTTCCCAAGCCCATTTTCATTATTTTTCCAATGAAGACATACAACTGAAATATGTACATATATATTTCCTCTACACAGTGAAACATTTTAAAAAGAGAATAGTACAGAAAATGCAAAAGCTCTGGCTCTCCATAATAAAAGAGTAATATTTAATTATGCCTCCTGATTTCTATTCTTTGAGTTTTATTTTCTTCCATTGTGTGTTTGTTTGTTTGATGCTATAAACCGTGCTCTAAAGGGAGCAGACCCGTGGGGCAACCGTGATAACTGACAGATTGTAATCCTTGTTTGCAAAAGTGCGCAGCTGACAAGTAGTTGCCTAATAAAGATAACAGTGTTACTATTTAAATTGTTTGGGGGATGAAAGTTAGTTTTACATCACCCTAAAAAATCCTGGTTTCAAATGCATTGGTAGTAAATATGTTAACTTCTGGATCGAAACGGAGAGCGGGAGAGAGGGAGCGAGCCGCGCAGCAGACCCTGCTCAGTCGGGGTAGCAGGAGTCGGGGGTCAAGGCCGTCTGCACCATCCGGGTCACACCGCCGTACGTGAGCGGAAGCACGGCCGTGTAGCACTTGTTCCTGTCGTAAGTGTAGCAGGTGTCTGTCTCGCTGTCTTCCTCGCAGAGATTGCTCTGGGAGGCCGTAAATATCTGGTTTTCCAACTCCACTTCTGTAGGATCACATTTTTTACAGCTGAAAAACAAACATACGTATTAGAGAATCCCCATCCAATGCTGTGCGGGAATCTGAGTGCCTGGACATCACTGTCAGCAGTTCTCACGGCCCCGACCTGATGCGGAGCTAAGGAAGATTCCTTCCAGACCTAGGCAGCTCTGCGATACAGAGCGGTTTGAGATATTCAGCCTTTGCTATATGAAAACTAGTTGAAAGTAAGCAACATAATTAATGATACGATGTGACTGCTTTGTGTACACCACACAGCAGCTTCCACTGTGGTGGGTTTATTTCCAACTGTATACTTGTTTAAACAAGTTATTTTAGTGACAAGAAGGGAAAATAAGAAGTGATATCGGCCTCTATTATTTCCAGAGAAACACCCACATGTTTATTAGATTAAATCCCCTCATGAACTACTAAGATAAATTGGCTCTTCTATGAATGACAATAATTTATTTCAAATAAACTTATAGCTAATTTTTATCTGGGACAAAGTTTTACGAATTTGTAATGCCTAATAATTAACCTAGGAATTAATATAGTCAAAGGTTCAGATAATATGTTTATACCCCAACATCTTTTCCAAACCTTCTTACCAACAAATTTAATTAAAAGTTAATTAACTTCCACTTCTACATTAGTATGAGGAAAAATCTCTTACAGGTCAGACAAATGGTACACAAATCTGGTTCTCAGGGGTGAGGTGGGATCGGAGATATTCTCCCTGCTGTTCATAGGAACACTGAAAGAAAAAGAACATAAAGTGAAATGAGGAAACAGGCATCCTGCTAGAACAGTCTACACTCACTCAATCAGTGCCCTTACTCAGATTTTCACAGTACTTGGCTATGTTTTAAATACTTCCCTTTCAAAATAGACCTCACCGCAACTTTGTCAACTGTCTGTGCCGACTGGGCAAATTCTTGCTTTTCCTTTAAAATCTGTGATGACCACCTTGATCCTATCCCCACCCTCAATACTTTTTCTCTGCAGTCTCATTAACACTCAGACGCATCTATTACAACAAATGCTGTGTCATAACTGTTAGTCAGAGCGCTGCCAACCTTGGCTGCATAAATTCCTCCAGGCAAGAACAGTGAGCTGTTCCCAGTGCCTTGCTAGAAGGCGGCTGTGGAATATACTCTGTATTTGGGACAGGAACAGACAGATGTTACTATCCACATTTTAGAGATGAGGAAACAATAGATTAGAGAGGCCAGTGACCTCCCCAAGTTGATGCAACAACTAAGTAGCAAAGCTGGACCTTTTTTATGGTGATGTTTCATGAAAAGTTAGATGATTAAGCACTAATTCAGGTGATTTCATTAACTTTTAAGTTTTTCCATCCGTGTCTTCATTCTCCCTCATCTGCACCTTTCTCTACCAAAAACACACACACACACACACACACACACACACAAAGAAAATGGGGAGGCGCCTGTGGCTCAAAGGAATAGGGCGCTAGCCCCTTATGCTGGAAGTGGTGGGTTCAAACCCACCCCAGCCAAAAACTGCAAAAAAAAAAAAAAGGCAAAGAAACACTCATGTTTCCTAGCTCAGTATATAACAATACCAGCCAAGCCACAAGCCTGAACTCACTGCTGAGTCCTCCTCCATCTGGCCTCTGTCTAACTGCTCCCTCACAGTCCAACTGATTCTCATTCTTCACATGCGTGAAGCCACCTGCCTGCCTCTCCTGGCATTACCACTGCCCTAATTCAGCACCGTCTTCCTTTCCCAGATCATAGCAACACTTTCTTTTGTCTTGATCCTCCAATGTATCAGGTACATTGTTGCTAAAGTGGTCTTGCTTATATGAAAATTGTCTAATTTTCTTTCTCTGTTTAAAACCAATAGTTCTCCCAGTGATGGCCACAGCAGAGTATTCTTAAGGTAGTGTAGCAGGCACCTCTAACATGCCCCTAGTTATCTGGCCTCCGCCCCACCAGGCTGCCCCCCATCCTGAAACCACTCACAGACAGCCCCGCAGACTTGCCTGGTGTTCTGTCTCCAAGTCTAACAAAAGCAAGGGCAGGAATTCTGACAGGTCCTGATACTGGTGCTCACTGGTGCAGGGCTGAGCATGGCGGGTGTCAGGCTGTCCTCACTGCACCCTGCTCCCTTTTCCTGGAATGACCTGCCACTTGTTAACCCCTTCACTCCCCACACATATTTACCAGCTTCTGCTACCAGCCTTTACCTGCCCCCCACTGTCACCCTGCTTGTCCCTCCAGAGACCGCACTGGGTGGGGGGGAGATCCTTCTTAACTGCCCCATCACAGAGTTTACAACACAGTATTGTAGTAGCCTTTGTAATGCCCTGAGCCCTTCTTAGACTATTAATTCTTTGCTGGCCTGGACTGTATTTTATACAAATGGTTGTGTCCCTAGCACCAACCCTCAGCATGAGGCATTCACTAAGTAAATACTGGCTGAACGAACAAACGAATGTATCTTCTCTTTACTACTATTATATGGTAAACGTTGTAGTAATATCAGAAGAGGCTTCAAATAATAAGAAAGACAAGGGAAGAAACACCTCTGAGGCTGTATTGTGAGCCAAACTCTGATCTTTCATAAATTATTATATTTAATCCTCACAACCCTATAAAGTATGTGTATATATTTATACACACATAGTTAGCCCTTTTTATTATACAAAGTACATTTTAATAATCCTAGCATGCTACAATGCTTTTCATTATAACATATGAACACACATTATTTGTGGCATACTCGCCCATGTAGGTATAGAGCATTTTTGCATTAATCTTTTGTGTTATTTGCTCAAGGTATACATAAACGAACTAATTATTTGACTTAGTTATCTAGAAAACTGAAGCAGTAGAAATTAGGCTTTTCTTGTCTGGACATTTTTTCGTGTAGCAGTCCCATCTAAAGAGATTTATAATTATCCCTTTTTTTAAGTTTAGGAAGCAGGCTTAATTTATTAAGTAACTTCCCCAAAGGCACATCATTTTAGTAAGTGATGGCATTGAGAATGCCACAGTGACACTGTGATGGGCGTACGGCTTCAGAAACAAGATCAGGGAAGACCTGTATACAGCAGGCAAAGTGGCGTGAAGTCAGTGGATCATCTGATCTCAGTGAACAATAGAATGTAAGAAGAGTCATCCCATAAAAGAAAAAGTGGATCAGAGGATCTGGGGGGGAGCACTAAAAAAACTCTCCTCCTGGAGATGTAAACACCGCTTCTTCAGCACGGTTCTGTGCGGATGTTGTGGAGGCGCCTCCTTGGCCTCCTGTGTCTCTGCTATTCAACCCCTGACAGGGACCAGTGGGCAGGATCTGAGCGGTCAGAGAAACCTGCTAGAGGACGCAATGAGCAAACTAAGACAGGTCGATCAGGGTGGAGCTAACAAAGCTGAGAGGGGTCAGAGTTCTTCAGACAGAGGAACTAGCAGGTGTAAAAGCAGGAGAGAGAGCAAGCTCTGTGAACCCGAGGAAACCAACACACTACAGTATTTCCAGGTTTCTAAATAAAAAGAAAAGAAAAGTGGCGACGGTGATGGATGATCCTGAGAGTCGCGCCAAGCTTTGTAGATTAGGCTACAGCATGTGTCACGAACCCTGAGAACAGTGTTGGGGAAACCGTGAAAGGGGTCTAAGCAGGATAGTGGCGATGGGAACTGGCACGGAGATTAAGTGAATAGATAATAGCAAATATTTTTTAATATGCACCAGGAAATACATAAGTTCTAAAGGGAATAGATGTTCTCCATTTATGTTTATGCTAACCCTATGAGGTAGGCATGAGTTTTCCCTTATTTACTGATAAGAAAGTTGAAGTTTAGAGTGGATAAGTAATTTGTATATGAGAGTACACAGTTATAAGGGACTCAGACAAAACTTAAAACAAAATTCTTAAACACATAAGTGGGATCACTGCTATGTGCTTTTCCATAAAAGGTATTTGACTGGGGGAAAACTATTAAGGTATGAATGGCTCAAAACTTATTCCTGATTGGACCCAATAGGAATCTTATTTCCCAAACAGTGTTATCATTCTTATTGTTGAATGGGAGCCAACAGCAGGTAATGCTAGACCTCATGTGAAATGAAATGCTTATCTGAGTCCAACCTACAAGTGAAGATGAGATCAAATTAGTCACTCTGCTCAGTCTGCCCAAACTTCATGCAAACACTGAGTACTATAAAGATACTCAGCAGTCTGTACGTGGTACAAAATAAGGCTTCACTGAGCTCTGAAGTTTCAGCTCAAACTGATCAGGGGCAACTGAAAGTTCTGACTCAGATTGAAATAGCTCCATAAAAACACGGTGTGTGGTCTAACCAACAGGCTTCAGACGGCCTGGAACCATTTGTTTCTACCCGAAACATCTACAAGATTGCCTCCAGCTCATTAGCAAAATTGAATCTCATGTCAGATGCCACATCAAAGGTGGGGCAAAGATATATGTGTTAAATTCAGACAATGCTTACTATGGGAAGACGTCCTGCTCACAACAGGAGAACGAATGTGTGGAGAGCCACCTCCATGACTCCTTACTATGGGAAGATGTCCTGCTCACAACAGGAGAATGGATGTGTGGAGAGCCACCTCCATGACTCCTTACTATGGGAAGACGTCCTGCTCACAACAGGAGAACGAATGTGTGGAGAGCCACCTCCATGACTCCTTACTACGGGAAGACATCCTGCTCACAACAGGAGAACGGATGTGTGGAGAGCCACCTCCATGACTCCTTACTATGGGAAGATGTCCTGCTCACAACAGGAGAACAGATGTGTGGAGAGCCACCTCCATGACTTCTTACTATGGGAAGACGTCCTGCTCACAACAGGAGAACGGATGTGTGGAGAGCCACCTCCATGACTCCTTACTATGGGAAGACGTCCTGCTCACAACAGGAGAACGGATGTGTGGAGAGCCACCTCCATGACTCCTTACTATGGGAAGACGTCCTGCTCACAACAGGAGAATGGATGTGTGGAGAGCCACCTCCATGACTCCTTACTATGGTAAGATGTCCCTGCTCACAACAGGAGAATGGATGTGTGGAGAGCCACCTCCATGACTCCTTACTATGGGAAGATGTCCCTACTCACAACAGGAGAATGGATGTGTGGAGAGCCACCTCCATGACTCCTTACTATGCTAAGACGTCCTGCTCACAACAGGAGAACGGATGTGTGGAG
>CAUYQV010048158.1:0-26896 GCA_963574575.1 Galagoides demidoff
TAGAATAAGATTTTTTTTTTTTTTGAGACGGAGCCTCAAGCTATCCCCCTGGGTAGAGTGCCATGGCATCACAGCTCATGGCAACCTCCAACTTCTGGGCTCAAGCGAGTCTCCTGCCTCCACCTCCCAAGTAGCTGGGACTACAGGCGCCCGCCACAACGCCCGGCCATTTTCTGGTTGCGGCCATCATTGTTGTTTGGCGGGCCCGGGCTGGGGATTCGAACCCGCCACCTTAGGTGTACGTGGCTGGCGCCTTAGCCGATTGAGCCACAGGCGCCGAGCCTTAGAATAAGATTTTAATCTACATGACTACAGAATAATAATAGGAAAAAAGTCTTTCTACATCCATCTACACAGTGTATTGTAACACTATCAGATGAAAGTAATAGAAAAATAGACAACAGTGACCATAAAATCGTTTATTGTTGAATGAATCAATAATCGTTTATTGTTGAATGAATCAAAAGTCATTCAGTAATTCATTAAGTTCAGTAATTTCATTAAGTACCTAGCCTATTTCTATTGCTCTTCACTCATTTTTCTGTGCTACTACCTCACTATCACACAATGACCATTATGTGACAGTTCCAGCCGTTACTTCCTCACAAGAAAAAAGGATTGGGAACAAAGTGGCTTTCTCCTCTTGAGGTTGTTTTATTATCAAAGAAGAAAAGATTCCAGATTCCCTATTCTAGGAGTTCCCTTTACATTTCATTGGTCCTAACTAGGATATGTGCCCACACCTAGACCAATAGCTGGCAAAGAGAAGTGGGAGTACTATGAATAGTTTGTTTTTGAGACAGGTTCTCCCTTTGTCACCCTGGCTGTTGTGCACCGGTATAATCATAGCTCACTGCAACCTCAAACTCCTGGGCTCAAGCAATCTTCCTGCCTCAGCCTCCCAAGTAGCTAGGACCATAGGCATGACAGATCACCATGTCTGGCTAATTTTTTCTATTTTTGTACAGACGGGATCTCATTATGTTGCTCAGGATGCATGAATAGTTTTAGCCAATCATAATTTCTTTCTTTTTCGTTTCTTTTTAGAGACACGGTCTCACTATAATGCCCAGGCTGGTCTCAAAATCTTGGCCTCAAAAGATTCTCTCTAAAGAGAACTATGAAATGCTAAGAAAAGAAATAGCTGAAGATGTTAAAAAAGAGCAAAACATACCATGCTCATGGCTGGGAAGAATCAACATTGTTAAAATGTCCATACTACTCAAAGCAATATACAATTTTAATCCAATCCCTATTAAAGCTCCACTGTCATACTTTAAAGATCTCAAAAAATAATACTTCATTTCATATGGAATAATAAAAAAACCTTGAATAGCCAAGACATTACTCAGTAATAAAAACAAAGCAGGAGGAATCACGCTACCAGACCTCAGACTATACTATAATTCGATAGTGATCAAAACAGCATGGTACTGGTACAAAAACAGGGAGGTAGATGAATGGAACAGAATAGAGAACCAAGAGGTGAACCCAGCTACTTACCATTATTTGATCTTTGACAAGCCAACTAAAAACATTCAGTGGGGAAAAGATTCCCTATTTAACAAATAGTGCTGAGTGAACTGGCTGGAGACCTATAGAAGACTGAAACTGGAACCACACCTCTCACCATTAACTAAGATAGACTCTCACTGGATTAAAGATTTAAACTTAAGACATGAAACTATAAAAATACTAGAAGAAAGTGTAGGGAAAACACTTGAAGAAATTGGCCTGGGTGAAATTTTTATCAAGAGGATCCCTTGGGCAATTGAAACAACATCAAAAATATACTACTGGGACCTCCTCAAATTAAAAAGATTCTGCACAGCCAAAAGCACAGTAAGTAAAGCAAGTAAACAGCCCTCAGAATGGGAGAAGATTTTTGCTGGTTATGTCTCCAACAAAGGTTTAATAACCAGAATCCACAGAGAACTCAAACATATTAGCAAGAAGAGAACAAATGATCCCCTCTCAGGATGGGCAAGGGACTTGAAAAGAAACTTCTCTGAAGAAGATAGGTGCATGGCCTTCAAACATATGAAAAAATGCTCACCATCCTTAATCATCAGAGAAATGCAAATCAAAACTACTTTGAAATATCATCTAACACCAGTAAGATTAGCCCATATCACAAAATCCCATAATGACAGATGCTGGCGTGGTTGTGGAGAAAAGGAAACACTTCTACACTGCTGGTGGGATTGCAAACTAAAACATTCCTTTTGGGAAGACATCTAGAGAACACTGAGAGAACTAAAAATAGACCTGCCATTTGATCCTATAATTCCTCTATTAGGTATATATCCAGAAGAACAAAAATCACACTACAATAAAGGTATTTGTATTAGAATGTTCATTGAAGCCTAATTCATAATTGCTAGGTCATGGAAGAAGCCCAAGAGCCCATTGGTCCATGAATGGATCAATAAATTGTGGTATATGTGCACCATGGAATACTATGCAGCCATTAAGAAAGATGGAGATTTTATGTCCTTCATGTTTACATGGATGGAGCTGGAAAATATTCTTCCCAGCAAAGTATCCCAAGAATGGAGGAAAAAGTATCCAATGTACTCAACCGTACTATGAAACTAATTTCATAGAAAAGCTATACCCAATTTTTGCCCAGGAATATGGGGAGAGGGGAGAGGGAGAGGAGAGGAGGGGAGAGCGTAGGTGGAGGGAGGGTGATTGGTGGGATCATGCCTATGGTTCATCCTGTAAGGGTACATGTGAATCTCTCTAACTGTAGAATATAAATGCTTCAACACAATAACTAAGAAAAAGACATGAAGGCTATGTTAACCAGTTGGATGAAAGTATTTCAAATTGTATACAGAAACAGTACACTGTACCCCATGATGGTATTAATGTACACTGCTATGATTTAATAAAAAAATAAATTGTAAAAAAAAAAAAAGAAAAAATTCTAATCTACCTTCATGAGTACAACATGAATACTCATTTTTATAAATTAAAACTAAAACTCTATATGACTTCAAAGAACCCCTAAGTAGGCAAAATATATGTCAAGTTGTGAATAATTTAAGCATTGCTACATTAAAATACTTGTTTTTGAGTAACATGAAATATCATATACTTAAATGATTTTTTGGGTTAAGAGACATTTTCAGAGCTAAACAATGATAAGAAGAAAAGCTTGATAATTGGTTTTATATTTAATGTGAATCAATTTTAATTAACATATCAATACATTGAAATTAACTATGAAAAATATTCCAAAAGTAAATATCACAGGACATCATTGTCAGTGCTAAAGCTTTATTTTACCTTATTAAGATTAATTAATTGTTGAATCACCGCAGGTCCCATGTTTTACTTGTAAGGCCAAATCAAAGAACTCTTTGCATTTATATCAGCATCCTTAGTTTTCCAGGCAAGCATTTTAATCCCTTCTGATCTCTGAGATAAATGTATTTTTTCACGTAATTATATAATTACTCAATAGACCAAAACAGATCCGCTGGAGCCACTCCAGCATGTGCTGTATAAATAATGTTCTGTTCTACCTCTGGTAATTGGCCAATAGACTCCCCCCCCCCCCCCCGGAGTGTTTTGATTCCCAAATAAACACTGCATGGGCAAGGGGGATTGACTCAGTACTTTCTTCTTTGGCAATGAAAATAGAAGAGCTTCACATTCAGTGCATATAGCTCCCTCTGGTGGCTCACCAAGTTCAAAAAATACAAGTAAAAAATAACATCTATGAATTAGAACCCCTGAGGAGAAAAATGTGTCTTTTCTGCTATGAAACAGCGTCAAGCCAAGCAACAGAAAGCATCATTTTGATGATTCTTGGATTGTGAGGCACCCCATTCACCGTCTGTTTTTAGCCATTCAACCATCATGTATCATCCCAGGGGCACCTTGCTTTTTGCAATAAAAAGAAGGCTGTAGATAATAGCAGGCAGGTATTTTTTTCCTCAACAATCTTAACCAAAGTAAGCTCTGTGAGGCTATCAGGCCCACTTTAACAGCTCTATTCCTTCATGAGGCAGAAGAGCACTCATGGGGGGGATCTTAAGTTATCTTTACTCCATATAAAGGTATGGAAAACAAAAAAAATGCAAAGAAATAGATGCCTTTTCCAAAGTGACCAATTATTGTCCTTTGAATTTCATCTTAATGGCATTGATAATTGTTTTTATTTGGTTCAGGCCAAAAATAGCAGGAAAAGAGGGGGCTGGAGTAGGAGAAACCTGGGCTTGGATCCCAACTCTGATGATTCAAATGCGTGTAGGCTTCTTCAAGTGATGCATCTATCCTCTCTGCTCGTTCTTATTCACATCTAATTAGGAGATCATTTTCTCAGAGAGTCATTGTGAGAGCTAAATAAGGTAATGCATGTGTGGTGCCCAGCATGCAGCAGATGCAGTTTAGTTATCGTTACTATTCCTAAGAAAACTGGGTTTCTGACCTCACCAGCCAAGCAATCCAGAGAGTTTCAAGTATATACTTTTACTGAAAGTATGCCACATTATACTCATATGTGGCAAATCAGATGAACAATGTAGTTTTTATTTAAACAAGTTAATATGATGTAACTTTTACCATAGTTACATGATCTACAATCAAAGTCTATTTATTTTTTGACATGAAGAAAAGATTAGAAATATTATTGACCCTACAGAATTGCAGATCCCATTAAATCACACTATGAAAGAAGCTAGGTAAGTCATCCCTTTGATGACAAGGATTTAGGTAATGGATTGTAGAGGTTGTCCTAGATTAATATAAATAAAGGTAAGTCTGTTTTAGCTCTCTATTGCTGCTTGAGTGACAAATGTGTTTATTTTAGCATATTAGGTTTTGACAGGAGAGTAAACAATGGTTTTATGATCTAAGAGGGAAAAGTACCTTGAGCCTAACATATTATATATTTTGAGAGACAGTGTGTCTCTAGATAAGGCTGTACTGTCTCTAATTCCTTACCCACAGCTTAGTTTACTCTTTATTTTCAGGTGATAAAAACATAGAGACAGTGCAGGTAGTGGCTGAGTGCAAAAATCAGAAGCCAGAGAATGTGGGTTTAAGTTCTAACTCCATTTAGCTGTTTGGCTTTGAGAGAGCATTGTGGGTGTCTCGTCTGGGTTTCATTTTCTTCACTTATAAATTGGTGGTAATAAAACAGTCTGCTTTGTATTAGTTTCCTAGGGGTGTCACAATAAATTACCACAAGCTTCATGCTTAAAACAAAAGAAATTTATTTTCCCCCAGTTTGCAAAGCTAGAAGTATGGAATCCAGGTACTGTCAGGGCCGTGCTTCCTTTTAAGGCTCTAGGGAAGAATCCTTCCTTGACCCTTCCAGCTGTGGTGGCGCCAGGTGTTCCTTGGCATGTTTCCAGCTGTTCCTGGGAGGGTAACTCCAGTCTCTGCCTCTGTATGGCCTGGCCTCTGTGTCTGTGTGTCCTTTCCTCTTCTTATGAGGACATTGGTCATTGGATTTAGGACACTGGATACCTAATGCACTATGGACTCATCTTAATTACACCTGGTAAGAACTTACATTCAGTATGGTTACATTCTGAGGGTCTAAGTGGACTTTAATTTTTGAAGGGCACTATTTAACTCACTACATACCTTATAGGGTTGCTTGAAGGATTAAATGAGTTACTGTATATGAAGCACTGCCATATAAGTTTTAGGATAGTTAAGGTGACTTCTAAAATTCTATCTGTTGTTCAACTAGTTTATTGTTCTAGCAGTTTCCCCCAAGTTACAGATGTCTAATAGTGTCCCCTGGTAGCTGCTATATCCTAAGCTCAAGCTATCTAAAACTGCCTTCATTTTCATTCCCAAACCAGAACCACTGGATTCTCCAGTTCTTATAAATGGTGTTGCCAACTTACATTTGCTCAGATTCAAAAACTTCAACATCATTTATAACTTCTCCTTCTCTGTTACCATCTCTAATCAAAATTTAGCCCTATAGAGTGTATCTTGAGAAAAGTTCACTTCTTATTAATATATTCATGTCTTATCCAGGTCAGGGTCTTTTTAAAAACTAGAATTCTACAGTAAATCACAATAAACACACACGTACACACGTCATTCAGAAATATGAGGACTGTCTGGCAAGTATTTAGCCAAGTATGACTCTATTTTTCTTATTAAGTGGCTGGATACTTAGTGGACAGCCCTCATATAACAAAATTTCCTTTAATTCAGAAAATAGATTTGTTTAATGATTTAATTTAAAAATATGGAATACAATATGGCTTTATTTAGTAGCCATACATGTTAACTGACTCCATTGTAGAAAAAAGAGCAACTCTGAACAAAGAATAAAAAATTTAGTATGCTTCTAATCTATAAAATTTAAATGAAATTATTTTAATATACATTGATTCTCTTCAGACATTTTATAACTCTGGCCGCAGTTTTCTTATCAGTGAAATATGTTTTCAAGAAAGTTATTAAAGGCTCTGATCTTTATAGATGATATTATATCATCTATAAATTGAAGTTATATCTAACCATGGGGTTTTCATAAAAGTTAAATGAGAAAACTATATGTAAAATGCATCAGCACTGTATTATTGCTCTTAACACATAGTGATTAAGTGTTAATTATTGCATATAATTTTAGGATCATACTGACATAAACCTTTCTCAAATTCTTGCACCTATTGTGTTGCTGCTTCACTTGTTGGTTCATTTCATTTAAAGTATGTTTCAAGATTCTGTTGAATTTCAGCAAGGCGATGTGCTTGGCACAGGCCGTGTAATTGTTGGGAAGAATTTGGTTCTTCAGTGTCTAGCTGCCGTTGGACAAATAGGAAGGCAAGCTGTGAACTCCTGAGCATGGTGTCTCCCTCGTGTTCATATTTATAAAAAGGGGTGAAATGGAATGTGGGAATTAAAGATCAGTGGTAACCAGTCAGTGAATGGTGGCTATCCATTTGCTATGCATTGCAAAAATGCAATCCATGATGGTTCGGATGTTTATTTGAAGTATCTGGACAGAAAGCCTTAGGACATTTGATAGAAACTCTTAAAATTCTTATATTTCTATTGCTAAAATAATCAAAGGTTAATACATTCAACACCTGTTGAGTGTTGAGGTTCTGAAGAGCACTGAATCAGTTGGAAGTGGCCACTCAGGGAAGTGAATGAGAAAGCCTTAATTATGTGGTACCAGGGTTGACGTAGAAGTGACCTTTGATAAGGCATTCAGATGCCTTAAAAAATGTGCCATGTTAAAATATGCCATAATCAAAACTCCTGCACTGAGCAGGAACTACGTTAATTGTGTCTAATGTGTGTATGTGAAAAACCACTCAGGCTGCTCTTCACCGGTCCCTTAGACCATGGATGAAGGCATGCCTGTTTCACTCTGGCCGTGTATTTGTTTATTCTGCATAGTGCCAATTCTTTCTGCCACATATTAGGTCACAGAGAGAAGCCTCAGGTAAAAACATCTTTGTAGTTAATGGAAAAATAACAATAACTGCTACACAATATGTGTGTAGTCATATTGTTATTTTTTTTTGTTACCCTGCATAGAGTGCCATGGCATCATAGCTCACAGAAATATGAATAAAAAAAGACATTTAAAAAAACACATGTCTTTTAAAATTCATACTGCTTAAAGAAATGAATGAAAAATATTACTTTGACAAAACCGATACAAACATTAAGAATTGAGCAGAATTATGTATTTTTCTTTACCTATTATTCTGTTTCCCATAAGGATACATGGAGACATTTTTCACTCTTAAGAATCTTATGAGCTAGTTAGAAATTCTCACTTCACCCATGCAAAGAATAGAAACACACTCATACACACTAGATGAAAACGTACATGTGAAATTGGTAGTCATTCGCATTTACAGAGATAGAATTCAAAGAGGTTCTTGGATGGGATGCAGTAAAGATGATATTTTATAGTCAGAGTCTCACCTGGTTTTCAAGTAGGTTTCAGAGTGATTGACGAAAATCATGGGGTATGACCTCTAAAGCATACCTGCATGTTTTGGCATAAAATCATGGTTGGAAAGCTACCCTAAAGGTCAAAGTGACCAGGCTTACTGAGTTTCACCTTGACTTGGTAGGAGAGCCTTAGTCAGTGGGCAGTGGTAGGGGTGGGGGGCTAGTGCAGGGGTACCAGAGGACTTGTCACTCACACTTGTTTACTGCCCTGCCTCTGCTGGTTCTGTGTCTGAGTCCCAGAAGTTCATAGACTCAATCATTATGTGCTGAATATATGTTGATTAATAAAAAAATCAGCATTTCAAGATTAAAGAGTTATTTCAATCAAAGCACCATCAGATATTGAAGGCCTAAGTAATATTATTCAAGAACCCCAATAAGCAACTGTACCATAAGGGTAGAAAGGGGATTCTTCCCTGCGTTGCTCCATACCGCCCTCTGTGTTGGTAACAAGAGAACTTCAGTTGACAATGTTTTATGGAGCAATATGTCCCTGCGGGGAAGCCACAGTACTCAGTGGAGTCTGGTGACACCCAGTGGGAGACCATGGTACCTAGTGGGATAGAATTAATGCAGCCCAATTGGAATACGCTTACTTGTGAACACAGTTACATCCTTACACCCTGAAAAGTTTGGGAGCTTAAAACAAACCCAGGGGATAAAAGATTATTCAAGGGGCCTTAGTTGGGTCCTGAGGTCAAAAAAGAGGTTTGAGGTATTTGTGCTACTAGGATCTCATGAATTCTTCAGGCTGCTAAAGTTGAGAAACACTCAAGTTATAAAAGAAATATTAGATTTTCATATTTTCATTTATTTAGAGGTTTTGAGTCTTCCAAACAAGAGTTAAATAATTAATTAAAGGTAAAAATTAATTTTTCTTATCTATTTTATTTGGAAGTTTTCTCTTATGTATAGCCATACTCATACACATACATATACATTGCTCTCCCAAAAAGTACACAGTACTGAATAGTCACCCTTTAATGGAAGGATATATGTAGCTATTAGTTTATCTTTTCTTAAAGATGGAACCATAGTGTATGTAGATTTATCCCTTGGCCCTCTTGGAGTGTTGGAGTATAAACATGAATATGGGTGGCAAAGATAGTACTTCTAAGAGATAATTAAAGTCTGGTTCAATTTACTTTAGAAAAAATGGGAAATGTCTTTTCTCTTATTGCCTCTAGCTTCTCACATTAGAATCAATCCCCAAAGAATTTGATGTGTATGTTTTTGCTGCCTAAGGCAACTCTGTGCTCTGACTGTATGACAGAATCGACCCCATTATATTTGTTGAAGTTCAAATATTGGTAATTTATTTCCAATGAATATACAACACTGTAACATGCCACGAGGAAAACGGTTTTAGAACAGAACAGGACAGCTGCTCACATAACACACGTGTTTGGTTCCACTTTGCCCTCCAGTATTGTTTAGTTTTCTGATCAAATGAAAGTGTATTGATAAGTCCACAAAAACAAACTCCAGAAGGATTTTAGAATATTTTTAAAATATGCTATAAAATAACCTAGAAAACATAGATAAACATAATATATTTGGTCTGGAAATATAAGTATATGTGTAAAATAGACTTAAAACATAAATGCAAAGTTAAAGAAAACATGAGAGAGAGGGCTATGGAAACTATGAGCAAAAAAATTCCAAAAGCCAAAACATTATTGTTAATTATTATTATTACTATTTGAAGAGACAGGGTCTTGATCTGTCATCCAGACTGCAATGCAGTGACCTAATTGTACTTTACTATAACCTTGATCTCCTGAGCTCAAGCCATCCTCCCCTCTCAGACTCTTGAGTAGCTGAGACTACAGACATACCACCATTAGCTAATTTTTTAGATTTTCTTTTTAGAGACAAGAGTCTCTCTGCATTGCCCAGGCTAGTTTTGAACTGATGGCCTCAAGGGACGCTCCCACCTGAGCCTCCCAAAATGCTGGGGTTCCAGGTATGAGCCACAAAGCTTGGCTCCAAGATGTTATTGAATGATGAATGGCAGATTGTAAAACAAGGAAATGTTGTCATCATTCTATGAAAATTTCTCATAAATTAAGGGAAAAAATACAAATGCTTTAAAGAAAGATGAATAAAAGCTCTGAACAGACACTGCATAGTAAAATATTGGTGTCTCAAAATAAACTTAAAATATATAAAATATATTTTATAATTGACTCATAATTAAAAAATTATAAAATAAAGCAATGAACCAATTTAGAATTTTTCTTTTATGTGTGGGAAAAGAGACACTCATACATTGTTATTGGAATATAAATGGGCACGACTTTTTTAAAGCAAATGAAAAATGTACAACCTCTTGTTACAAAATCCTGCATTTATGAATCTCTTATAAATATGATGTGGGGGGAAATGAATACCACAAAACGTTAAGTGAAGTGTGGGTTTATATTAGATCATCTCCTGTTTCATATTAGAATTCTTTCCTGCTAAAAATGAACTCTACAGACCTGAATTTTGGTCTTTTTTGTTTACTCGCACGATCCTATACACAGAAGAATGCCTGGCACACAGTAGGTACTCTGAGGGACCATAAACTCCATGAGACAGAGGCTGTGCCTATTTTTGTCATGACTGGACCCCAGGACGTAGCACACTGTTGAGCCCTTTGTGGGTTCTAAATGGGCAAATAAGAATGATTGAGCCTATCAATCATGACACAATCTTTCACTACAAGTCCGTAATTCACAACATCGTGCATTTTGGTTTCGTATCCCAAATCCTTATAAAACCTTATAAGCTACACAACGGTAATAAGGGCCTGTATCCTATAGGGCATAACCACAGGCTAGAAGCGCTGGTAATCATCTAATGCTGCAAATGATGTGATTGAATTGACCTGATCCAAATGCTATCACCATCCTCTGGAATCAGAGTGATCTCTTGTTGTTGGTTTTCTTTTAAGGATGATTTTTTTTTTTTGGGGGGGGGTAGCTCTCAGTAGTTATTTTTTAAACGTTTGCAGGATTTTCCCCCTAACTTTTAAAAATTAAAACCTACATGAACTCCCCAATTGCAAACAGATATGATACGACAGAGTTAAATCTTTGCAGGTAGATCTCTTAGGCAGTGGCTGCAAGTCTTTTTCCTTTGTAGTTTGCTGGGATAATCAGTCAAGAGGTAAGGAAATTTCATAACAACTCCCCATTTCCTACTCAGAGATTTTACTAGCAGTAATAATCTGACTTCCATGCTTTGGGCTGCTAAAACCAAATACTTTGAACAGGTTTTCAGGGACTCTTGCTGTGAAAATCTTCTAGTTCGCAATTAAATCTTCAAAAGATAAAACTGGGAACCACTGTTTGATGAATTTGGGAGAAGGTTTGTTGATGTTTATCCACAGCAACCCCCATATGAAGTTTATTTGTTATCAGAGTTCATGGGCAGAAATCAGGTGATGAGGACATAAAATAACACTCTAACCAAGGAATATGTGCCTGTAATTTCCGCAGCTAGAGAGAAATCAGCAATTAGGTAGAGTTGACTAGGGGGCTAGCAGTTTTCTTATTACTTGATTCCTTTTGCCCTGGAGAGGTGCATGGGTGTTCTCCCTATGTTGACTATTTCCTTTTCTCTACCCCTTAGTAATATGTTCTTTCTTTAGACCTATGTGTTTGGTTTAATGTCATCAAGCCTAAGGCAAACAAATTTGCTAATGGGATTACTAGTAGCGAGCATGCTATAAACACACTTGGTCAGAATGAATCACCACCGCACGCAACATTTCTTCTTCAAATTCATTTACACTGTCTTAGCAAAATCCTGGTAGGGACTTGACCTCTAGGCCTTTTGGATAGAGTGAGACAATCTTAAATGCTAAAAGGAAGAATGAATAAGAAGTTGGACTGTCTTCTATCTAGGCAACCAGGTCAAGCTGGCCCTGTGCAAGACCACCATTTATATCTTGGTTTTGTAAACTAAATCCTATGATTACAGTGGAATTTCAGCTCTGAACAAGAATTTTTTTCAAAGGCCTATCCAGCTTGTGCCAATAATTTTGTAATAGATTCCAGCTGTTTGGATTATCTCAACCCAAGAACAACTAAATACTGCCACTGAAAACACTAGCGGTAGTAAATTCTGGTTTGAAGTTGTAGGTAGTTAGAAAGCCAAATCCTTAAAGACCACCCCTAGTCAGCAGTAGCTTGGAAAGGGTAGTAAGAGGAAGAGATTAATTCTTACTCGTGGTTTTAACTGGCCCAACTACCACAATTCATTTGGTGTTCCAAACTGTTCCAAGCCTGAGCATATTTTGTTAGATGTGTATATTTCCAAGTTGGAAAAGCTAGCCTTTTTCCAGGAAATCTTTAAATTTTTTCAAACTTTAAAATAAACACTTCATGTATTTCTTTAAAAATCATAATTGTGGGTTGTGCATTTTGTCTCATATTTAGCTTTTTCATCTTCTTATAAATGCAAGCAGGTGTAGATATTTCTATAGTTAAATTCTTATTTTCAGTACAAAGTACAAAGAAAGTATCATTTAAAGCTTACAAAAATACTCAAAGAATCATGTGGCAAATAACTAGAGCACAATTTCCACTATTCAAAATAATCTATACAAACTATATTGTTAATTAAGCCAGTCGTATTCTTAGTCATATGCTTTGTTACTAATAAAATCAATAATAGAACATAGCAATTTTTTTTATTGTTTTAGGTTCATTGAGGGTACAAAGAATCAGGTTATACTGTTTGCATTTGTTAAAGTCCTCTTATAATTGTGTCCTGCCCCCCAGAGGTGTGCCATACACCATAACCTCCCATGCTCCTCCCTCCTCTCCTCTCCCCACTTGCTCATTCCCCTACCCAGCCCCCTGTATTAGCTTATCTACCACCTCATGTTAGAATTGAGTACATTAAATTCTTGCTTCTCCATTCTTATGATACTTTACATAGCAATTTTTGAAAATCAAATTTAATAATTCTATTCTCTAAATAAATGTGCCTTAAGTTTTACTCTACCTAATACTACAAATATTAAAGCAATTTACATTTATTTAAATATATTCTACTTTTTACATTCTTATGTATTTTGTCTTTAGACTCATATATTCATAAATCATATATTTGAATTTGATTTTTCTCTAAAAGCCTAACCAAAACCAAATCACTTCAAATATAAATTTATAGTCCTCTTAGGTAGAAATGGATCCATTTTCCTTTAGTATAGGTGCTGTACATTTAATTTGGACATTCTTGTCTTTGTAGATGAACAAATATTTTCTATAAAAATACTTTGTATAAAATTGAATGTTAACTCTGATTCGCTGGCAGTTTGGAACCAAAGCCAAAATTAAACTTGCCATCTAATGTTATGTCAAATTACTGTTAAACAATTGTCAAACTATAAATTGTGTGAGAGAACAAGTATGAGAGAGAAAAGCTATGTAGTTCAATTTGTTTCCTTAAAATAAAGCTGTGAGAAGTTAATTGGTAAAGAATGTTTTTCCAACCTTAAACAAGTAGTAAATTAGGTGACATTTTCTATTTATAACAGATGAAAACCAGATGAGAATTTTTTTCTGCTAACTTTCTAAGCAGAGCATTTAAAAGCTCTGACAATTAGATAAGTTCAGTCTCTTTAGATGCTGTACTTAACATTTACGCTGAATCTAATTTGAAAAGTTATTCTAAGATGAATAAATAAAATGTTCCAGATGTAATCTTTCAGCAATAATGATATAATCTTAACTTCCCTAAGAATAAATTTAGACGATATGCCAGGTTGTGAAAGTTTTAAATGCTTTCAGATGATAACTAGAACATTTCCCAGAATATCTAAAGTTTTAAACCCAAATTTTAAACTCCAGAGACTCCATTCACACATTACCGTCTTCACATTGAATGGGAGATATAAGCCATTACTTTGGAAATAAAAACTTTAAAGTTTGAAAGTAGAAATAAACAACCTGCTTCCTAGGGCAGGTGGAGTTGCCCAAAAGTTCTACCTTCATTTCCCTGAAACGAACACTTAAAACATTTTGAGTTTAGGTGCTTATATTGGTGAAGGATTTTTTTTCCAACCTTAAAGAAATAATAAATTACCCTGGGAGAATATTTACATTTAAAAGCTAAGTAGGAAAAGCAGAGAACAGAGCACAAAGGGGCCTGAGAAGGAGGATTAATTAAATTCAGCAAGGGGGCACCAAATGAGTTGTATCTTAGAAATCAAGGAAAGTGGAGTCTTCAGGAAAGAGTGAGCATTCAACAATGCAAAGACTGAGGTAGGATAAAATCAGAAAAAGGTTAAGAAATGCCAGTTGGATTAGGTCAATCAGTGGCCATCTATACATAGTTTAAGTGAAGGGATTGAGGAATCACATTGGAACAGGTGGATGAGTGAACAGCAGGGAGAAAGTGGAGCCACCAGCAGAGACAGCTTTTTTATTTTTGGCCGGGGCTGGGTTTGAACCCACCACCTCCAGCATATGGAGCCGGTGCCCTACTCCTTTGAGCCACAGGCGCAGCCCGACAGCTCTTTTCTTAAAAGACAATATGCTAGCAAGATGAATATGCAGGGGTTCAAAGAAGTTTTGCTTTCTTGTTTTTAGGATGGAAGCTACTTAAGTGGGTTTTATACACTGAGGGGAATAGAAAGTAGTTCTGGATAGAGAGCAAAGGCAGAGCCTGGAGGACACTGTAGTTGGGACTTGAGTATGGATATCTCCCAGTGACTGTCAGTACTCCCTACCCCCCACCCCCATTGTTTGCCTCTGTTTTCTCTTCTCTCTTATTTCCATGGTACTGATGACCTTCTATAGTGCTATAAAACTCTCCTATTTGTTATATTTATTATCTCTCTTTCCCTCACCTGTCCACTCTCAATTTCCTTCGGGATCTCCTCATTTCCATTATTTCTACTCACTTCTTAAAATTGTCATCCCAGGCCTTTGTAAAGTTCAAAGAGTCAGAGATATTTGCCTTTTCTTCATTCATGTATTTTAAGCACCTAAAACATAGTGGCATGAAAGAAATACTTGTTGAATGAAAAGATGTTGGATTATAGAATGAAAGAAAATGTTGTGATCGGTCTGAAAGTCCTTCATTTTACCTACAAAGTAGAAATAATAAAACATTGAGGAAGAGCCAGTAAAGAGAGATTTCCAATAATCTGAAAGTTGAACATTCCGTGTGTAGGCAAGAGGTCATACATGGAAGCCCAGAAGCCCCATTTAAGAAGTCACATGACTTTTCCATCTCATACATTATTTTCTTTTTAATTAGCTGCCACCATTGAACGTTAAACTTAAAATAGATGTCTGACTTGTCTTGGAAGATAAGAAGATGTGACAATACTTTCCTTATATCTCTGCATGACAACAATCACTGGTTCAGAGTTGACACTATCCCCTCACCATCACTCCCAACACATATACACACAAGGTCAGGTACATGATCTTCATTTGCAAAGTTCCACCATTCATTTTAAGTGAATAGTCACTTAAGGTTTAAGCTCATTGTGTCAATGGAACAGGACCTGAACTCTGTAAAATAAATTAAAGAAGTTAATGCTGAGCCAAGTATGAGTTACCCCGGCCTAGGGCCATGCCCAAGAAGCCTTGAGCAAGTGGTCTCACTGAGATTTGGTTATAGTTTGGTTTTATACATTTCTGGGAGACTGAAACTACATGTAGTCATAAATTAATACATAGAAGACATCAAGTGGTTTGGTCCCCAAAAGCAGAATAACTTGAAGTAGGTATTTATGAGCTATAGGTGGGTTTAAGGATTCTTCGATTTGTAATTGGTGAAAGAAATAAACTTTTTCTAAAGACTTGGAATGTTTAAATTAAGATAAGGAAGTCTGGAAATGTTTAAGTTGGGTGCATAAATATTTACCCTTGAAATGAATGTCTTCTTGTTGAATTGTTCCCTCGACCAGAATATAGTGTCCATCTTTGTCTGTCTTTACTTGTGTTGCTTTAAAGTAAATTGCATCTGAAATAAGAATTACAACTCTCTGTTTATTTTAGTTTCCATTTACAGGAAATATTGTTTTCCAAACTTTCACCCTGAGTCTTGGTTTGTCCTGAAGACACATATACTTGGATTGTATTTTTTTTTTATCCATTCATCCAGCCTATGTCTTTTCAGTGGGGGAATTCAAGCCATTCATATTTGTAAAGACAATTGATATGCAGGGTAGATTTCTGTTTACCTTATGTTGGACTCTGATGCCTTCTTTCCATTGTGGCAGCTAGACCTTATCCTTTAGTTCCTAGGAGCCTTAACTTTGCTGGGGGTCCATCATGTTGGTCTGCCTATACTACCGGTTTGAATACTTCTTGAAGAGCAGATCTTGCCATGGTAAATTTCTGCAATGTTTGCTTGTGAGTAAAAGAGTTGATTTCTCCACAAAATATGAAATATAGTTTTGGAGGATACAGAATTCTAGAGGTCTTTCCCTCTTGAGAATTTGTGCATTAGCAGCCTAGAGGTATAAAACAAAATCATCCACATTGTTATGTTTATACTGATTAGAAATACAGACTGGGTCCCAAACACTGTACATATTTTTGGAATAAAAGCTCTTTTGAATTTGGAGATTTATTGAATAATAGAAATGGAAAAGAAAAAAAAGCTCATTAACTTTGGATTTCCTTTAAATGTGATGGATGTGGTTTCCTATGATAATATTTGGTTTGTAACAAAAAGGTACATGCTGTTCTGTCTTCTCTGTACAGACCAATCTACAGTTATTTACGTAAAGAGTATTAACTTAAGAGCAGATATCTAAAAATAATTTGAAAATCATAAAAAGCTCTTTAAAATAACTTTGCTGAAAAAAAAAGAAAACATGAACAACCTGATTCTAGTAGTTGATTTCAACAGATGTAATCTGTCTCCCTACATTCTTTAGGTGATTATATTTTCTAGAAGAAAAAAAAATCAGGTTGAAGACATTTGCAATTTTGTAATAATATTGGTGCAGGAAATAATTCAGGAGATGTTGGAATTCTTGGGACATGGTTTATGGGAAAAGTGCTTCAGGATATTGAAATTAGTACTGTCCTAGAAAAAAATGTCTGTCTTATTCTGGATAACATCAGCCCTATAAATTTTATACAGAGAATGGAAGACTATTCTAACTATTATGATGTAAGAGGCAGTACAAAGTCCTAACATCCAAAAATATCTCCACCTATCATGGTGTTTCTTGATGCCTAGACTAAAGTTGCCAGCCATTACTTGAAACTTTTTTCTGAGATATAAGAAAGAAATCCATATTCTTAGGAAAAAATAATTAAAATGTTTATCCTATTACATGTATTGAAAGAGGATGGAGAAGATCATCAGATAAGGAATAGCTTGTGGCTAAGACAATAAGATTCTGGCCAATTGAGAAATTGGGCGCCATAGGAAAGAACAAGGTTAGAGTTCAGGAACTTCGAGTTCTAGTGTTCTGATGATGACTTGTCAAGGGATTTTTGGAAACTCATTTAATCATTGGAAGCCACAATTTTTCCTGAATTGGGAAATGAGGTTAATAGTGGCAGCCCTTTCTAGTTTCCTGTGTTATGCTAAGGATAGATGATGGTATATTTTTGTCTTGAAAAATTGAAAAGTGATATAATAATACACGCATATAAGCTGTTAGTATCAAGAAACAGGAAGATAGATTTAGGATCAAGAAATTAATAGAGGCGGCAGAAAGGAACCTGACTTTGAGTTGACTAATGCTAACTATAAATATTGATAATATAGAAGGAAGGTGCAAAGAAAGGAAAGATGGTGAAATTTCTAAACTAATCCTCCCTGCCCCCCAAGATAGGTTAGCTGCCCCATACGGGCATGAAGTCATGACCACACCTAACTTTTATCTAGAATTGGCTGTGATCATAATGCAAGGATAATTTAGGTGAGTGGGAAAATATAGATAAATTATTTAAAAGTGTAGTATCAAAAACTACATAATTATGGGTCATGGTTACTTGTATTTTCCATGCCAAACTGGAAGAATGAGTTAGATGATGAAGAAGCTCAAGGACAAATCACTTGGGGAATTTTGTTTTTCTTTGCTATTGTTTTTTTCCTAGGGTCTTCAGTAGATTGCTTTTAATGTCTTATGATACAGGTATCAGAATCTGATACGGTCTTTTCCAGGTTTTACTCCAGTAGTTTCACTGACACAATGAGAGCTGACCATAAATGCTTCGGGCTTTCTAGTAGTAAAATTACTACCTAGGGAATCAAGTGAAGCAGGGAACCAGCTGAGATGATCTTGACCTCCAACCTGCAATCCTATGGGTTTTGCTCCCAGGGAGACAATTACTAACTTGAAGGATACTTCTGAGACAATGAAACATTTCTCATCTTTGTCTGGTTCTCAGCTCAGTATCAGTTTCATTCAGAGTTGGAGTCACAGAAGGAAACATACTCCAGTTGCCTTTCATTTTCCCTTCCCATCTTCCATCTCTAAAGGGGATTCCAGGAAAGATATGAGACAGGAAGAATGGATTTGTCAAGACACCTTAGGCTTAACACGGTTACTTCTGGGACTAAGGGAAAACAAACTACTCCGAAAGGAAAGAAGCAGCTATGCCTCAACAAGCAAAGAGCATCAAGGCTGCCTCTCGCCCATTTCCTTTGTTTGCCTGTCAACTTCATTTTCTCCACTGCAGCCATGCTGTCTCCTCAAGTAGGAAACAGGGTCACCAAGAGCAACACGTTTAATATCTTGCACCGTCTGTAATTCAAAAACTCTATAGTGATGACTTGGTTGGACACAGCAAGATCATGAGCAAGGATTGTGATAGACCTGAGGGTCAGAAGGCAAGATAATACAAGGAGCAGGCAGGGCTAATCGTTTTCCAGTGTTTGGTTGGAGTAGGGAGAATAATGTTTTCTGGGGCAAGGGGAGTAGTAAGAAGAGTAATTTACTGTAAGAAGAGGAAGGTATTGAGTACTGCTAGAAAGACAAATCAATAGATGCCCACCATAAAGAACAAATTAGGACCCTCTGGGGGATGATGTTACTTGTTAAGAAGGAAACAAATCTTCTAAACATAGAAAATTATACCACTTATTTCTGACTACTCCAAAAGACATTCTGGTAATACCATTGTGAACTTCTAGAATAGGAAGCCTCCAATTATAGAAATATAGATTTTGTCCCAAAAATTGACTTGTAAGAAATTTGGATCAGAAAATGCATAGAAACGATGTTACCAATTTTTTTTTGGGGGGGGCAGTTTATAGGAGCAGAGTCCATAATATGTCTAAATTATAATACTAACAGTCCATTGCAATGTCTCCAAACATTCTTTAAAAAGTCTCTCTGGAGAGATTCCTTTTGCACTGCCATCAGGCATCCAGGCAATGATTCAGTGAGACAGGGCAGGGAAGGGACCTCTGCTGGAACTCCCAGGCACAGTCTATCTGCTTGCTGTGTCTGGTGCAGGGTGATGCCGAGAATTCGGAGTAAAAGTCTGACAGTGTGTTCCTGATTGAGTAACTGCCTGCTGTGTGACTTCAGAAAATAGGCCTTGGTTTTCATATCTGTAGTATGGGCTGGTGTTTGTATATGTGCATAGGTGTGTGTTGGAGGCAGTTGGAATGCCTTTAAAATTCAGTGCTACCTTTTAAAATCCTTTCAACCCTTAAAGGTCATGCTTCCATGATTGAGGAAAGCATTTTACCACAGCACTATGACCACCCTGAGGCATCTTTCTGGGCCAAACTTTGGTGGGGAGGAGAGAAGGCACAGAGGAGGAGAACAGGCTGTTCACCACCAGTGTCTCTTGGTAGGTTGGAGCCTTCCTTTGCAAAGCCTTCTGGAGGTCAAAGGGGGAATCTGGCTACTCTCCTATGTTGGGGTTCACCATATTAAGAAATGAAAGATGCTAGAACAGAATGGCAAACATTATGGAATTGTGAATATTTTCGTTTCACAAATTCACACAATAGAAATAATAATATTATACTATTATACTATAATAGTATACTATATAATACTATATATTATAACATTATATAATATATTATATAATATAATATATAGTATATTATAATACTATTATATTATACTATATAATTATATTATATACATATAATTGAACTTCTAATAATTATGATATTTATTAAAAAATCATTTATGGTATAATCTAGGTAGTATGGTCCAGTAATTGGATATATGTATGAAGTTTTATGAGACACTTAAAAATATACCATCAATAAATGTGTATGTTGGGTGGCACCTGTGGCTAAAAGGAGTAGGGTGCTGGCCCCATATACCAGAGGTGGCGGGTTCAAACCCGGCCCCAGCCAGAAACTGCAAAAATAAATAAAATAAATTAATTAATTAATTAATAAATTAATATGTATTTTTTTTTGTATATGAAATGATTTGTTATTAACAGTCTAATCCGTGGTCACTTTAACATAAGACACTCTGGCTAATGGCCAGAGTTAGAATATCACACCGGAAACAAGAATGCTGCTTATTCTCAATGATTTCATTTTATCTCTAAACCTGTGACTATATTACGAATTTTATTTTTCCCCAGAACAGCTTTTATTGTTTGAGGAAAAAATAAAAAGAATAAATGTTCAAATAAAAGTGACTTCACTAGATCTACAGTAAGTCTAGAGAATAAACTGAAATGATTTCAAATCATCAGGGCTGTGATAAATCTTAAACATGTTTCAGAAGAATTGCTCCTTTTCCTTTTCAATTTTTTGGTGGAGATGGGGTCTTGTTATGTTGCTCAGGCTGATCTCAAACTCCTGGCCTGAAGCAGTCCTCTTGCTTAGGCTTCTTAGAGGGCTTAAATGAAATTTAACATTTGAAACCATAGAGGTGCCAAAAAAAAAGTATACAAATTTTAAGAAAGGAATAAACTGAATTAAAATTGTAATATTTAATATATATCAGTAATGTTTGTTGTAGCTTATATCTCTTGTAATTTGGATGTCAAACATGTCTTGAATGGTAAAATTTTAATACAGATTCATTATTTCTTAAAATATGAATATAAGTTTTTGTTACCCTCTGTACCTTGACTTTATCAATATATTTTAGAAGATTTTAATGAAAAGGTAACTGTAGATTTTTGTAAATTTAATACAACATAACAGTATATAATGAAAGTAAGATTGTTTTCCCTTTCAAGACAAGTATGTGGAAATTTAAAAGCTATGATTTTAAAGCAATTTATAATATCTGAGGGCTGGGGGTGAGTTGCTTCTGATTTTACTGTCAAAAAAATTTCCAAATTAAAATGATACTCATGTTGAGAAACTAAGTAAATTAAATAAACAAATGCTTCTCCCACCTACTTATTATACTTGAATCAATAATAGGGGGGAAATAATAGGAAATTATCAATTTCAGGAAAAATTTTGATGAATATTTTTTCTTCTTCTTATAAATTACATACAGTAGAGCCTCCATAGGTGACCACCTCCCTACACTGCCCACCTCCTTAAATTGACCTAATTTTCATAGAGCAGACATGCACCACATGTATCAGTATATTAGGCCTAGTTCCTAATGATGACCCCCTCAGTATGTGGACCAGTTTGTTACAGTTCATTTTCTACTGTACGTAAAATAGCTATCCTTATATAAAATATGACTAATATATTGCTCCTTTGTATCAAGAACTCTTGAGAAAACATTTTTAAACAGGATGAATTAAGAAAATGGTTTTAGCTCATTCATGGAGAGTTTGTTAAAGATTTATGTAAAAAGAAGACAGGCTGTGATTTCACATGTGGAAGACAAGCAAAGCAGACCAACTCTTAAGACAGCAAATCAAAGAAGAAAGTAGGTCAGCCAACCCCAGGGTGATACAATGAATTGCTATTATTTAAAAGGATGATTGGAGAATAAAACTGCAGGCGAACAAGATTGTTTAAGTGAATAAGAATACTTAAGTGAACAGTGGTAAATCTGATAGAGAAGCAGATTCAGAGCAAAACCCTTGCAAGGCTCATAGTGTAAACTGCATGTCCTTAGGTCAAGCACAGGATGGAAAGCAGAACAATCTCCTCATTCAAGACCCCTCCCGGTGGCCAGCAAGCTCAGTACTGAAAAACAAACTGAGCAGAGGCCTTCACAGAGTGCAGGGAAACAGCCTGGGGATACTGCAGGTCCTGAGCGGACTTGGAGACTATGAACTTATCAGGATTTGCACTTTCCAATAAAAGCAAATTTAAAGTAATGGCAAAATCACTGAGGGGACCAAAATGCTTAATTAAATCCATTTACATTACTTACATGTGAAAGGCATATACTCAATGGGACTAATTATGTCCGGTGATCAGAGAAACATTATACACTAGGGAAAGTACCATTCCTTATTTCTATTTTTAAGATTTATTGCCCAGTTCCTTGACACTAGGTAACACATTTCAGAATCATAATTGCTAAGTAAGTGTAGATTAATAAATTAAAATAATATAGTAGGCCAGGCATGGTGTTTCCCAGCACTTTGGGAAGCTTAAGCAAGGAGATTGCTTGAGGCAAGGAGTTCAAGACAAGCCTGGTCAACTTAATAAGACTTTGCCTCTACAAAAAATTTAAAACTCATCTGGGTGTGCACACCTATAGTCTTATCTACTTGGAAGGCTAAGGGGGGACAATTGCCTGGTCCCAGGAGTTTGACATTTATAGGGAACTGTATTTGCGCTATTGCACTTCAGCCTGGACAACATGGTGAGACCCTGTCTTTAAACATAAATGAATGAATGAATGAATTTCAAAGCTGTATAGGAACTTGAGCTGAGCCAACTAACTCCAGACCAAAAGCCTTACTTTTTTCTATTTATCATAGAAGATACGGCCTAAATTGAGCAGAAAAACTTCTCTCATCTGAAAATGAAAAAATTCACTAGATTGAAAATTATTCACACTTAGAGTAAAAAATATCTTCTATGAAAGTGAGATTAAAGATAGTCCTTTCTTTGATTAAAATGTGGCTTGGCATGGTAGTTCAGGGCTGTAATCCCAGGACTTTGAGAGGGTCAGATGTTTAAGATCGTCCTAGGAAACACGACAAAATTCCTTCTCTACAAAAATGAAAAGGTAGGCATGGTGGTGTGCACCAGTAGCCCTACTTAGGAAGCTGAGGTGAGAGTTCAAGGCTGAAGTGAACTATGATCATTCTACTGCACTCCAGCCTGGGTGAAAAAGCGAAACCCCGTCTCAAAAAAATGCAGTGATTATCTGTGGTATTTAAATATTGTTCTAGGCTCTGCTGATCAGTGATTAAAATAATGTATTGGCTCTGATTTCATGGTGCAAACATTTGGCAGTGGGGGAGCACACATACCACAAATCCCCAAGCAAATAAATAAAACACTGTAGACTAAGAAATGTTCTAAAGAAACAAATAATAAGACAGATCACACAAACGAAATAGACAGTAAAGGAAAGAAGGAGGAAATATTTTAGATGGGATGGTCAGGAAAGACCTTTCTGAAATGGCTTTTGAACTGAGACTTGATTGACAAAAGGAAATGAAGGAACAAGCCACATGTCCCTCTGAGGAAGAGGACTCCACTAGTCAGAGTGCAGGTGGGCCAGTCCTTGAGTCCCTAAGACTGGAAAAGGCCTGTGAGAAAGATGATGGACTAAGAAAGGGAGGAGAGGGCTGGGAAGGAGGAGAGAAGGTCAAAAGGAGACTAGACCTATTCATGAAGGGCACTCAAGTCTGTGGTAAGGAGTTTGAATCTCATTCTTAAGACAATGGGAAGTCATCAAAGGTTTCCATGATAGGACTGATGTATTTGAATTTGTCTTTCTAAAGATTTTTCTGTAGATTGTGTGGGAAATTGACCATAGGTAGAAAGAAAGAAAGTGCTGCCCCGTGAGAAGGCTATTTAGATTCTAGATGGAGACTGCTGTTGGACTGAACTGAGTGATAGTGCTGAAACTGATGAGAACATTTAGATGTGGGACAAAATTTTGAATGCAGAACCTTCAAATTTTGGTTATGAATTAGAAGATGTGTATCCAATGGGAAAAAAAGGTAAAGAATATATTTACCTGAGAAAATTTGGATAAGAGTAGATCAGTAGTGGGCAGGTGCTTGTTTTTGGTTGTTTTTTAAGGAGAGGGAAAATCAAGTTTTGGATATACTAAGTTTGATGTGCTAAAGCTTCCAAGATTTTGTATAAAATGTGGAACTGACCACTGGATTTCCTCAAATGGAGTTTGTTGGGAAACTTGACAAGAACTGTCTTAATGGAGTCATGAGTGTAAAAGTCTGATTAGCATAGGTTAAGAAGACATTTCAAAGTGACAGTGTGTTTAGTACACCATAAGGAATTTTACTATTGAATCAGGAGGGGGGCAGTATCTGTAGTGGGAGGAGGGAGTCAAGGGAGGGTTTGCTGGGCCCAGGGTGGTGGCTCACACCTGTAATGCTACTACTCCAGGAAGCCCAGGTGGGTGGATTGCTTGAGCTCAGGAGTTCAAGAGCAGCCTGAGCAAAGGAGGAGCAAGACCTTGTCTCTAAAAATAGCCCAGTCTTGCTGCCTGTGCCTGTCATCCCAGCTATTAGGAAGGCTGAGTCAAGATATTCCCTCAAACCCAAGAGTTTGAGGTTGCTGTGAGCTATGATGTCAAGGTACTCTACCCAAGGCAGACTGTCTCAAAGAAAGAAACAGAAAGAAAGAGAGAGAGAGAGAGAGAGAGAGAGAGAGAAGGAGGAAGAGAAGGAGAGAGGGAGGGAGGGAGGGAGAAAGAGAGAGAAATAAAGACATAAAAGGAAAAGAAATGGTTTCCTAAAATGGGAGATGTTAAAACCTGTTTCACGGCTATAGAAATATCTTAGCATGATGAAAGAAATCAATGATGCAAGATAGAGGGACTAATATTTTGGAAGCATTCCTTGAAAGTGGAAGGAAGATTATAAAAAATGAGGGATGAACAAAATAAGGTTAAGTCTTGTGAAAGAAGTCAGAGATTTGGGTATAGATCCAGCTCTATTGGTAGATTTAGCCAAGCTGATTTCAATTCTGTAATGACTGCTTCCATTTATTCTGTAAAACCAGCTGAGTTTAGGAGAGTATGGGGATAGTGGAGATTGTAAGAGTGAATAACATTCTGAGAAAATTTTTGAATGATTTAAATAGGGAAATAGAGTATATCTTTCAGGAAATGTTGAAGCGCAGTTAAAAATTGTGGTCAAAAGTTTTATGGGAATTCAGTCAGTGTGGTTGTAGGCTTCCATAAGGTGTTTTCTCCATCTGGGTTGAAGCATTATAATTATAGAGAGTTGGATTTCATCACAATGGTCATTTTGCCAGATGGCTACAGTAGCAGAGAGAAGGGCAAAGATTTGGGAGTACATACAGGTAAGGAATCTTTATAGTGAGGGACCATGGCCTTTAGCTTGAGTAAAGAGGAAAGCGAGGGGATGGGAGATGGATCGTCTGGGGGAAACGAAAGTTCTTATTTAAGGATGATTTTAGGAGTAGTGATATGGAGAAAGGCAAGGAGGTGCTATACTCTCCAGAGAACTGCATGTCATCATGAGCTTAGCAGATGACTGCCAAAGGCAAGGCAGAGCTGATCTAGTCTGGTGACAGGTGCTTCCAATACACTGGCTGTGTTGTGGGCAGCAGGACAGAAACTCTGCAACAGCAGTGTGGAGAATGGAAGGGGTTCCCCACAAGTAATTCCATTCTATGGGCATATTAGTTTGCTGGGGCTTCCATAAGAATGCATGGAGTGGGTGAAACAACAGAAATTTACTGCGTCATGGTTTGGGAGGCCAGATGTCTGAGATAAAGGGGTTCAGAGGGTTGGCTCCTTCTGTGGGCTGAAGGAGACTCCATGCTTCTCTAGATTCTTGTTCCTTAGCTGGCAGTGCAGATTCTTCCCCACGTGTGTTCATGTCACTTTCCTTCTGTATGTGTCTGGCTCTGGGTCCGCATTTCCCCTGTTAATAGGGACAGGGTCATATTGGATCAGGGCCCATGCTAATGACCTCATTTTAACTTGATGACCTTCTAAGACTCTGTTTCTAAATCAAATCACATTCACAGGTGCTGAGGTTAGGAATTTAGCTTTTTTTTTTTTGAGACAGAGCCTCAAGCTGTCCCCTTGGTTGGAGTGCTGTGGCATCACAGCTCACAGCAACCTCCAACTCCTGGGCTCAAGCGAGTGTCCTGCCTCAGACTCCCAAGTAGCTGGGACCACAGGCACCTGCCACAATGCCCGGCTATTTTTTTGGTTGCAGCCATCATTGTTGTTTGGTGGGACCCTATTCGAACCCGCCACCTTAGTTGTATGTGGCTAGTGCCTTAGCCACTTGAGCCACAGGAGCCAAGCCGGAAGTTAGCATTTTTGAGGGGCTACAATTCAACTTATAACCAGGGGCTTCTCTCAAATTCTGCCAATGGTAATACATTGTTATGGAAGGATGGAGTTATCCTGAACTTTGGTAACTGTTAAAATTTTTAATCTTTGAGTGTGCCATGGTCTGAGGAAAAATGGACTCATCAATAAAGAGATGACAGAATTTAAATGATTCTTAAGAAGTATTTTTGCCAAAGATTGTTCCAACCTAGGTTTTAGCATACTTAAAATCTATCAGTTCTTCCAGATTAAATATTGTCCAGTCCCTGCCATTGTTCAAAACACAAACATTCTTGTTGGAAATAATTTCTGCTTTATTTTCCTGGAGATGTCCTAAGGGAACGTTGCAGAGATGGAACAAAAAACAAAACAAATTGACATGGTCTTTTAAGTTACCAGATCTAATGTTGGCTACTCCACACCTGCTCACTGGTAACTGGACACAACCTCATCAACTAGTCTTATTTTAAATTAATGAACTTATAAAACCTCCAGTGGGCACTTACTGCTTCCTGGCAAGCACAATACATTTCGCTACTAAATTCTTTCTTCCTCTCTCTTTGGTAATGATTTCTCCTCTCTCTGCAAACCTTC
>CAUYQV010048160.1:0-11181 GCA_963574575.1 Galagoides demidoff
ACAGGCGCCCGCCACAACACCCGGCCATTTTTTGGTTGCAGCCATCATTGTTGTTTGGCAGGCCCGGGCTGGGGATTCGAACCCGCCACCTTAGGTGTACGTGGCTGGCGCCTTAGCCGATTGAGCCACAGGCGCCGAGCCAGGAATAATATTTCTTGAAGTAAAGAAATATTTACATAAAGTTTATCAGTTCTAGTTTCACTTTTTTTCCTTCAGTGAAAATCTTACAATCCTAAAATTCAACACGTAATATTTTTAAATAATGTTTGTACTATCCTATTATTTTAAAATTCTGCTTAGCTATTTGTTTTTTTCTCTGTATATACTATTCAGCAAATGACAGTTATTATTTCTATTTAACATTGTGCTACAAGTTGTAACCAGTGCAGTAAGGCAAGAAAAATAAATAAAAGCCAGCTACATTATAAAGAAAAGATGTAAATCCACAGATGACATGATGGTCTTTGTAGAAAATCCTATGAATCTACAAAACAGCTACTAGAATTAAGAAGTGAGCTTAGCAAGTTTGCAGGATACAAGATCAGTACGTAAAAGGCAATTGTTTTTCTGTGTACTAGCAGTGAATAATTTGAAATGAAATTTAAAATCAGTACTACTTAGTGTAATATAAAAAATATGAACAATTTAGGAATAAATTTGATATAAGATATGTAAGACCCATCCAGTGAAAACTATAAAACATTGCTTAGAGAAATTAAAGACCTACATAAATGAGAGGTAAACCAGTTCCATAGATGTAAGATGTATGATGTCAGTTCTTCCCAAATAGATCTCTAGATTCTAAGTAATTCCAGTGAAAGCCCAAGCAAGAATCATGCTGATTCTAAAATTTGCACAGAAATTCAGAGAATCTAAAACAAGACAACTTTGGGAAAGGAAGAACTCAAGTTAGTGTTATCCTATTTTAAGATATAGTAATCAGGATACAGTGGCATTGGTGTAAAGATCGGCAAATAGATCTTTGAAATAGATTAGAGTCCAGAAACATACATACAGATAATTAGTTTCTGGGAAAGATGTCAAAGAAACTGAATGGGGAAAAGACAATCTTTTTAATAAATAGTGCTGAAACAATTAGAGGACTATAGTTTAAAAAAATGAACCTCAGCCTTTACTTCTTTACCATATACACAAACTAACTTGAAACAAATCAGAGAGCTTATAGGAAAAAATCTTAGTGACTCTGGATTGGGAAGATTTCTTTAAATACAAAATAAAAAAATGTAACTAGAAAAGAAAAAATGAATAAATTGAACTTAGTCAATATTTAAAACTTTTGCTCCTCAAAAGACACTATTCCTAAAAATGAAGAAGCCACCAACAGACAGAAAATATTTACAAAATATGTATCTGATAAAGGCCCTGTATCTAGATTGTATAAAGAACTATTATAACTCTCTAAGAGAGTATAAATTTTAAAATATCCAATTTAAAAATGGATAAAATATTTGAATAGATACTTTGCGAATATATATATATATGGCTATCAGATAGGAACATGAAAAGATGGTTTATCATCTTTTTTTTTTTTTTTCTTTGTAGAGTCTCACTTTATTGCCCTTGGTAAAGTGCTATGGCGTCACAGCTCACAGTGACCTCCAAGTCCTGGGCTTAGGCAGTTCTCTTGTCTCAGCCTCCCGAGTAGCTGGGACTACAGGCACCCGCCACAACACCTAGCTATTTTTTTATTGCAGTTTGGCCAGGGCTGGGTTTGAACCCACCCTCGCTATATGGGGCCAACGCCCTACCCACTGAGCCACAGGCACTGCCCTGGTTTATCATCTTTAATCATTAGGAAAATGCAAATTAGAACCACAGAAGGATACCACAGACACCCTTCAGAGTGGTTACATACCAAAATACCCTATTTCATTTTATTTTTTTATTGAGTCCTAGTCTCTATCACCCAGGTTGGAATGCAGTGGCATCATTATAGCTCACTGCACCCACAAATGCCTAGGCTCAAGCAGACCTCCTGCTTGCCTCCTGAGTAGCTGGGACTACAACTGCATGCCATTGCTCCTAGCTAATTTTTTTGTTTTTAGTAGAGACCACGGTCTTGCATTTGCTCAAGATGTTCTGGAATTCTGAGCTCAAGTGATTCTCCCACCCCGGCCTCCTGGAGTGCTAGGATCTTTATGGAGTAACAGGAACTTCACTATCTGCTGGTGGGAATGTAGAATGGTTTGGCAACTTTGGAAAATAGTTGGACAGTTTCTTAGAAATTAACCATACATCCATCTTATGATTCAGACACTTCTAAGTATTTGCTGTAAAGAAGTTAGAGTATATATAGCCACACAAAATAATTATTCATGAATGTTCATAGCAAACAATCCAGATGTCTGTCATTAAGGTAATGGATAAACAAATTGTGGATGTCCATGTAATAGAATACCACTCAACAATAAAATGCAGTAACTATTCATACTTGTTAACAGCATGAATGAATCTCAGAATTATTTAGCTGAGTGAAAGAAACCAGGCTACAAGAATATAGTAGAACCTCTGTAAGTTGACCAAGGAGCTGTAACAAGTTGATCAACATATGGAGGTGGTCAACATAAGGAACTAGGCCTGCTGTACTGATACGTATTTGTGGTACATGTCTATGACAATTAGGTCAACTTAAGGAGGTGGTCAATGTAGGGAGGTTCTGCTATATACCTTGCATGATTGCACTTACATAAAATTCTAGAAAGTATAAACTAATCTATAGTAGCTGTGTGTCTATAAAAGGAGAGTTATAAAAAAAGGTAAGAGAAAGCTTTGGCGGGCGATGAATATCTTAACTGTGATAATGGTTTCACCGCATGTCAAAACATAAAATGATATACTTCAAATTTGATGCACTTTATTGTCTATCAGTTTTATCTTAATAAAACTATGTAAAAAATGAATGAAGTTAATAAAAGAAATATTTTCCTAAATGTCAGCATTCTTCTTTGTTAAAATCAAGTATGTTTAAATTTAATGCATAATATTTTTAAGTAACATGTGTAACTATCAATTTTTAAAGTATTGTTCACTGTTTTTTATGATTTTCATTTTTATTTTATTATTTTTAATTTCTTTGTAGAGACAGGGTCTTACCATGTTGCCCAGTTGGAAGTGCAGTGGCTTCTCACAGGTATAATCAGAGCAGCTGAGACTATAGACACCCACCACTGCCCTCAGCCTCATGTATCATTTTTTAATAGAATAATTATTTTGTAAAAGCCTGGCCCTGAATGAGCAAATGAGAAGGAAGAGAGTACCTAGTTGTATACTTAGGTTGGAGGAAGTATTTTCCTAAATATTGGAGGAGTTTTAGCATGCTTCTTGCCTCAGGCACATGAATGGACATTGAAGGAGAAGGTGGAGATATGGGAGCAGATAAAGGGAGTTGGTGTGGATGTGGAGGATCAGGAGCAGAGTCCTTGGGGATCTAGAGCAGTGGTCCTCAACCTTCCTAGTGCCGCAACCCTTTAATATAACAGTTCCGACCCACAGGTTGAGAACCGCTGGTCTGGGGGGAGATGGGATCCAAGGGGCAGATGAGGCTACTCTGATAGTAGAGGAGACAAGTGAAGGTTAGAAGCCTACAGACACCCTGGGACCAAGGGATAACAGTTTGTCCCCAAACCACAGTGTTTTTAATGAAAATAGGAAAGTATTCAACTAAGAGAAAGGAGGTAGGAATGAGAGGCTAGCAGTGAGTTATGAAAGGTTTAGATTGGCTGCATTTGGGAAGAGAAGACTTTGGGACATACAAAAAGATTGTTGGGCAAAGCTTCTGTCACACACTTACTAGGAGGACCTTGGCATTTGCCGTTTTAGGAAAAATAGCAGGCTTTCACTTGGAGTTCTAGGTCACCAGTCAGTGCTGCCTTCTCTAGATCTACTGTGCAATCTTTCTTGTGAAGATGAGAAAATCAGAGTTTTATTATGACAAAAATGAGCTCATATTATCCTGTTATTCTGCAGCTTCCTGGTTTCACAATGTGCCTTGGAGATCTTTCCATGTCAGTGCATATAGCTGTCTCATTCTTTTTAATAACTGTATTAGTATTTCACATATGTATGTACCATAGTTTATGTAGTGTTTTGTTTCAAACTTCTCACTAGTAAGTAGTTTCTGTTATAAATATCCTTGTATATATTTACAAGGTTATAGATGGTCTTGCACATGTACAACTATTTCTGACACTATGACCTAGAGGTAGAACAATTTTGTCAAAGATGACAAACATTTTGCTTTTTGTTGGAAGCCAAATTGTTGTCCAAAATGGTTATACCAGTAGACTCCCCACCAATAGAAATAATTAATTCCCCTATACTATCATCAATAAGAGTTACTTTGTGGGGGCTTTTTGGGTCTTTGGGAGGGTGGGTATGGTCAATCCTGTGGCCAAAAAATCTTTTTCTTTTAAATTTGTAGTTCTTCATATTAGTGAAGCCAGACATTTTATTATATGCTTATAGGCCATTTCTACTTTTTATGTGAATTACTCATTCTTTTATCATTTTTTTTTTTACTAAGTTGCCTTTCTTTGGTTTTTTTGTTTTGTTTTGTTTTGTTTTTTGAGACAGAGCCTCAAGCTATCCCCCTGGATAGAGTGCTGTGGCATCACAGCTCACAGCAACCTCTAACTCCTGGGCTCAAGTGAGTCTCCTGCCTCAGCCTCCCAAGTACCTGGGACCACAGGCGCCTGCCACAACGCCCAGCTATTTTTTGGTTGCAGCTGTCATTGTTGTTTGGCGGGCCCGGGCTAGATTCAAAACCGCCACCTTAGGTGTTTGTGGCTGGTGCCTTAGCCACTTGAGCCACAGGTGCCGAGCCTAAGTTGCCTTTCTTAATGATTTCTAGGAACTCTTTAAATGTTATAGACCCCTTATCTGTTATATCTGTGGCAGTATTTTCTTTCAGGCTCTTCTAGAATAAGTTTCAAATTTTATGTAGTTAACTCTTTGCTTTTCTTTCCTTGATGGTTGCTGGATTTTTCTTAGGAATGCTTTCCTCACTTCCAGGTTAAGTAGATTTCCCCCTAAAACTTGTATATTTGGATTTTGTTTGTATATTTTATGTTCAATGCTTTAATCAATCCAGAATTAATACAGATGCAGTCTAGAATTAATCACATCCAGATATGAGAGCGGTTACTATCATTTAAATTCAGTAATGAAAGTAAGTATTTTAAGGTAAAATATCTTCAGGTAAGTGATTCTGGAAAGGTAATGGAGAACTTTTTTTCCCCTAAGCCATAACATCTTAGAGGTAGAGGGAACACTTTTGTATATTTCTGTTTGTAAAGCAGCTTCATATAGTGCAGTTCATTGTAGGGCAGACTGGCGTTTTTTAACACTCTTGTTACTTAAGTAAGGCCATTAACTTTGACATCTACTAAAGAAATTACTAGAAGCCTAGATTTGTGCGTGTGACAAAACATGACCTGATAGCAGTCGGTGCCTCTAGTTTATAGCACTGACGGATCTCTTAAGAAGTAGATGATTGGCTATAGTGATGAAGATACACAGAAAGACAGAAGAAGATAGCAAAAGGAGATAGGAAAGGAAAGAAAGGAAAAAAAACAAGAAAGTCATAAAAAAGAATTTAAAAAAAGAGGAAAAAATAGCAGTCAACCTTTTTCTAGTGATGGGAGGTTTTATGCTGTCTCAGGCAATCTTTTAAAAATCATTTTAGGCCCTCTAATGATGATAGTGTGATTTTGTTATTTTGTTTATTTCATTTTTGTCTTTCATTTGGGGGATGAGATGGACTTCTGCTTCTCTAAAGGATAGTGGGTACCACGTCTGTGTTTTCTCTTTTATGATAGGCTGTCACGTGCGTAATGGTAAATGGACTTGGGAGTCCTGCATTCATAGTTCTTCATTATTTCCTTTAGGCAGTTGAGAAGTTTAAACCAACAACTTAGAGAACAAGAAAAAACTCCTAAGGTGTCTGGTACCACGGAATGCAACCTTGAATGTAGGTAAAAGAACTATGATGACTGATGTTAAATTCTTTGTGTCCCTGGAAATGTTGATAAAGAATTGAGCATTCTTAATTATTTTGTGTAAGTGGATTTTCTTTTTTTAACCAACTTAAAAAAAAAAATACTCCTTATGAAAATAGTACAAAAACATAGAAAAATAAAAGATCCATGCTGTCACTTCCCAGTAATATACCCTTATTTTTTAAAAAGGGTTGTGTTTCCTTTTACTGTCTTCTATTCACATATAATTGATTCATTTCACAAATTACTTACCAAATACCTATTGTATGCCAGACACAAATAGAACTATATATATATACTTTTTCATTTTTAAAAATGAGATCATATGGCCATGGGTGGTGACTCACACCTGTAATCCTAGTACTCTGGGAGGCAGAGGTGGGTGGATTCCCTGAGCTCAGGAGTTCAAGAACAGCCTGAGCAAGAGTGACATCCCATCTCTACTAAAAATAGAAAAACTGAGGCAAGACAATTGCTTGAGCCCAAGAGGTTGAGGTTGCTGTGAGCTGTGATGCCACAGAACATGACTCTGGGTGCCAGAGTGAGACTGTATCAAAAAAAAAAAAAATTACATCATACTATATATACACTTCCACAGCTTGCATTTATTCATTGAACATGTGGACATTTTTGTTGATATAAACATACTTCTTTCTCTTCAAAAACTGCTTAGGTATTCTGTTTATATAGTTTTACCACAATATATTTGAGGTCCTTAGCTGATAGCTAACTAGATACTTTACTCCTTTTTTCCAGTGCAAACACCACTGCAATGAAAATCTGTATACTTGTCTTTGTGCACGTATGTTAGCATTTTTGTAGGACAGATTTATTGCGATAGAATTGCTGAGCCAAAGGGTATATACAGTTGCAATTTTGACAGATAGTGCCAAATTTTCCTTTATGGATCACAGAGCTTAATAAAGAAAAAAACTAATAGTACTGGGGGCGGGGGGGAAATGAGAATTTTTTTTTTTGGTGGGGGGGTAGTTTTGGGAGATTTTCCCAAGCCTGGCAGAAACTCAGATACCACAGAGGAACAGATTGATAAAACATGTCTCCAGGAAATTTTTTAATTTCTGCATAGCAGAATTATAAATATACTCAGAAAGAATCAACAATATGGGGGGGAGGGGAAATTGTTGCAGTATATCACATGACACAGGTTTAATTTTCTTTATTTCTATTTATTTATTTATTCTTTTTGAGATAGAGTCTCACTATGTCGCCCCTGGTAGAGTGCCATGGCATCACAGCTCACAGCAACCTCAAACTCTTGGGCTTAAGCCATTCTCTTGTCTCAGCCTGCCAAGTAGCTGGGACTACAGGCATCTGCCACAATGCCTGGCTTTTTTTGGTTGCAGTTGTCATTGTTGTTTAGCAGGCCTGGGCCGGGTTCAAATCTGCCTGCCTCGGTGTATGTGGGGCACCTTAACCACTGAGCTACGGGCACCAAGCCAATTTTCTTAATATATAATAAGTATCTCTTACAAAGCAATAAGAAAAATAAGAGCATCTGACAGAATGAGTACTCGGTAAAAGTGCTCAATTTTACCAGAGTTATTTCAGAAAATATCACTCTGGTTTCCCTGTGAGTGACAGGTGGGGGATAGGGGGAGAGAGGAAGCCAAGACGGCAAGTAGGGGTATAAGTGGTTGCCACTCTGAATAGCTTCTCTCTTAATTTTCTTCCATTTACTTAAATTTTTTTGAGAGCATTTATTACTGTTTATAATACTTACTTGTTATCAGCTCTGTGAGAGCAAGGGCCATGTCTATGTTTTTGTCTATGTGATTCTAATATGCCTCAGACATAGTAAGCATTCATGGAAGGCTGTATTTGCTAAATAGTACCCTATGCTTTTTTTTTTTTTTTTTTTTCAATTAAGACAGGGTCTTACTCTGTCACCCAGGCTGAAGTACAATGGTGCAATCACAGCTCCTAGTCATAAGGGATTTTCCTGCCTCAGCCTTCTAAGTAGCTAGGATTACAGGTATGCACCACTATGCCTGGCTAATTTTTTAAATTTTTATTTGTAGAGATGGGATCTTACACATTTCCCTGGCTAGGTGCCCTATATTTTTATAGCCATGAAAAAGAATGTGATAGATGTAGTGATACATAACAGTCTTATGAAAAAAAAAAAAGACAAAGTTTGAAACTGTGCACATAGTAATTTTTGCATATTTATGTAAAATTGTATAAGGAAAAGTATTTTCCAGAAAGATACCAAAATTGATAGTGATCACCTTGGGGGAAGAGGGGAGGTAGGGAAGGACATTTCTTCACTGAGAATTATTTGGTATCATTGGTATTTTGTGGTGTTTGAATTTTTGCTTTATTTAAAAAGGTAAGAAAAAAACTTAATCCCCAAAATATCATGAAGATATGACCTCTACCTATTAATTTTTTTAAATATTTGTAGTGTTTATATAGTATAGAGCTGCTCATGTGTATAATTGTTAAGCAAAATTGTTAAATCCCAGGTCTTTCTTATTTGTAGAAAGTTTTTCCCAAGTTCATATTTTTCATATTGGGGAAACAGCTATTTGATCTGTTTTGTCTTACAGTGTTCTCTCTTCAGTCATTGAACTTCTTCCTGCAAAATCAATTGCAGGAAACACTGAAGAGTCAGGAATTACTACAGAGTAAGAATGAAGAGCTCTTAAAAGTGATTGAAAATCAGAAGAATGAAAGCATACAATTTAGTAATATGTTTAAAGACAAAGAGCAAACGATACTTGAAAATAAACAGCAATTTGACATTGAGATGACAAAAATAAAAATTGGTATGTATTTAGACGGTAGTTATGGTCACATTTTTTTAAAGGAAGAAGAAAACTGAAACTTGTTTGTTGTTTTAGAATTGGAGGAGGCCTTAGTCAATATGAAAAGCTCCCAGTTTAAGTTAGAAACTGCTGAAAAGGAAAATCAGATTTTGGGAATAACATTACGTCAGCGTGATGCTGAGGTGACTCGGCTGAGAGAATTAACAAGGTAAGATTGGCTTCCTTTGAATAACCCGTGCATTTTTTTTTATTAGATGCTTTTATAAACTTTAAAATAATGTCAGATCTACTCTCTTACCCCTGTCTTGTCTTTTTCTCTTATTTTTGTCATTCTGATTCTTCTAATTTCTAATGATATTTTCTTCTGTTCCAATTAAGTTAGTTTAGAAATTCCAAACCTGACTAAGCGCTTTTCTAAACCTTGTGGTTCCAGGCAGAGTGCTCCGATAAGGAGCTGAAGATTTGTCTAACAAAGTGTAAGATCTCTGGCTCTGATGCTGGAGAGACCTGAATTAGAATCTCGGCTTTGCCATGTTGAGTGACTTTGAGCAAGTTGTTTATCTTCTTTCAATCTCAGCTGTAAAGTGGGGAGGTGAACAGGGTCATGTTGGGGACTAAGAAATGATTCATGAAAAGCACTTAGTCTGGTAAGCCTCATGCCGTATGATCTTAGGTAAGTCATTTAGCCTCTGTGAGCCTCATTTGCTTCATTTTCTCAGTAAAATGAGGAAGTTCCTAAGATCTCTTCATTCCCTAAGACATTTTTTCTGAAACAAATAAAATTGCCTCACTCAATTTTTTCGTGATGTATACTTACAAAGTTTAATTTTCTTTTGATACATTTGCTAAGAAATGGAATTTCAGCTACTTTTTTTAAATCCTAGAGGAGAGTAAGTTATTTTAGGTCTGAAGATCATCAGATCTATTGTGTCTTTGAATGATCCTGGCAGTTTATAGTTCAAAATAGAAAAAAAATCTTGACTATAAAACAGTCTTGCTTATATTTCTAGTGAACAGATCTATCTTCTGCTATAAACTCTCCCTGAATTATATACTTGTGGGGAAATAGGTGAAACAGTAATATATATAACTTATTAATTTAGTTTTATAAACATTTGAAATTAATAATCTATTGATGTAGAAATGCTGCCTTTCCTCCACATTAAATTTCATTCAAACTTTTATTTAACAATAGGAAAAGCAAAGGACATTTCCTGTATCCATGTGGAATTACTGATTAGGCTATAGACAGAGTTTCTAAACGTTAGCTTCTACAGTCTTGTTGAAAGTAAATTAATAGAATATCCCTTCTTATGAAAGCCTTTTTAAGGTTTCCAAAGGAATACGTCCTCTTTTTTCTGAGGTGTAATATTTGGGTGAGAACTTTGTTAGTGTGAGTATTAAAGCTAAAAGAAGTCAGTAGCAAAAGGCCACATATTGCATGATTCCATTTACACAAAATGTCCAGAATGGGCAAAACCATGGAAGCAGAAAGTAGATGAGTAGTTGCCACAGGCTACAAGAAACCAGCAGGTGGGGATGGTAAGTGACTGCTAATGGGAAGAGTTTCTTTTAGGGGAGATGAAAATGTTCTGAAATTTGATAGTGGTAATGGTTGTGCAACTATGAATATACTAAAACCCACCAAATTGTGCACATAAAAGGGGTCAGTTTTATGGTATGCTGGGACTACAGGCGCCTGCCATGGTGTCCAGCTAATGTTTTTTTCTATTTTTAGTAGAGCTGGGGTCTCACTCTTGCTCAGGCTTGTCTTGAATTCCTGACCTCAAGTGATCTTCCCACCTCAGCCTCCCAGAGCACTTGGCCTGAGTTTGATGTTTTTAGATTCCACAAACACCATACAGTATTTGTCTCTCCATGGTGGTTTATCTCACTTAGCATAATGTCCTACAGGTTCATCCAGGTTGTTGCAAATGACAGAATCTCCTTTTTGTTATTAAAGCTGAATAGTATTCTATATGTACATATGCGACATATTTTTTATTCATCCATTGAAGGACACTTAGGTTGATTCCAAGTCTTGGCTATTGTGAATAATGCTATAATAAAAATGGGAGTTCAGGTACAACTTCAGCATATTGATTTCAGTTCCTTTTGATATATACCCAGAATGGGATTGCTGGATCTTATGATAGTTTTATTTTTACTTTTTTTTTTTTTTTTTGAGACAGAGCCTCAAGCTATCCCCCTGGGTAGAGGCTGTGGCATCATAACTCACAGCAACCTCCAACTCCTGGGCTCAAGCAAGTCTCCTGCCTCCGCCTCCCAAGTAGCTGGGACCACAGGCGCCCGCCACAACGCCCGGCTATTTTTTGGTTGCAGCCGTCATTGTTTGGCGGGCCCGGGCTGGATTC
>CAUYQV010048166.1:0-16489 GCA_963574575.1 Galagoides demidoff
CCCAGCTACTTGGGAGGCTGAGGCAGGAGACTCACTTGAGCCCAGGAGTTGGAGGTTGCTATGAGCTGTGATGCCATGGCACTCTACCCAGGGGGATAGCTTGAGGCTCCATCTCAAAAAAAAAAAAAAAAAAAAAAAGAAAGAAACCTCAGAGATTAAGGAACATGCTGTTAAGATATACTCTCCCAAGGCTGTCTGCCTGGTCCTGTCTCTGCAGCTATGCACACATTTTATATGAGCTGGATAAATACCTACTAGGTGCTAGCCAACATATTCAAGATTGGGTAAGGTACAAGGTTCATGCTCTCAATGAAAGCAAATTTTAAAAAGCAGCAAGCAAATAGATGATATAATGCACCATATCGGTATTTTTTAAAAAGGGGATGAACAAATACTATAGCAAATGTTATGCACACAAGAAGGAATGAACCATGTCTCTGGAAAGTCCAGGAAAACGTTGGCAAAGAAAACTTCTAATTGGACTCCGAAGGAGGAGGAGGCGGAGGTCCAGGTGGAGAGAGGTAAGAAACAAGAGTCATGCAGAAGTATAGACAAGAAAGTGCTGAGAAGGGAAAAGGGTATGATGTGACAAGTTTTAAGCAAACTGGGGAGAAAGATCCAGACAGGGTGGAGGTCCCAGCAGGCAGGTTTTGATGAAGTGCCCCTTTCTCTCTCCCTATTTCCTTCCAAGAGTTTTGTGGCAGCAAAACTCTCCTCATTTTCCACTCACTGGAGTAACATAGGGGTTAGAATATCAGAAAAGCCCACACTGGCCCAGAGGACGTACTCCTGCCCTGTCAGACCCCAGCACCTATATAGCTACGATGACAGATTTTTCTAGGACACATAACTGTCCTCTAGAATCTACAAATGTTTGTCTTCCAAAGCCCTGGATTAAATGTTCACTTGTTCTTTTAGTTGTCTTCCCAATCTTCAAATTTTATTCTTAATCCTTTTGGTCCCTTTAGGGGACAAATTTTAAGTACTTTAGAATCGTTATTTCTTAACTTCTCAAGTAAGCTCTCTAACTTACCAAGGTTTTAAACCTAGTTTCTTGCTGTAGTACACACACACAGCACAGTCTAAAAAATCGTATTTCACTTTGAATAAAACCAGATCTTCAGGTTTAATCTATCAGCTTACACTAAATCTCCCTATGGTCCACTCCTCTCCCTTATTATCTAAGAGGGAGTCACATAATAAAGGATACCATGAAATTGCCTAAAGAAATCCTAAAAAGAAAAAAAAAAAAAGCCCAACAGTCTTGCCAATGAACAAGAGCCAAATAATTATATATCAGGAAAGACAGGGAGATGATAGTCTGAGAGTCGTAGGAAGACAGCCTTCTTTTCTCCTGCCACTCTTGTAGCGAGGGTACAGAAAGAATGCAGGGGACAAAAACAAATCAAAAGAAAGGACCTGTAGGTTTAGTGGCTCCTAGAGTGCAAGAGCCTTGGGCTCTCTCCCCATCCTCTTTGTGGGGGGGAGATGGGGAAAGAAAGAACATCTGAGTATCATGTGAAAGCCCTTCTATACTCTAGGGAGATTTGGGCAGGATCCAGAGAGGAAGAGCAAAGAATTGGTTGCTTTGGGCTAGCCCTGGGCTCAGGAGAGAATAAGAGAGATAAGGGGATACCTCAGAAGTTTCCCTTTAATTCTCCAATCCTTTGCTCCCCAGCACAGGAAAGAGACAGAAAAAATGCCTTATGCCCAAGAGGTATACATGTCACCTGAATACAGGAAGAAGAGGTAAAACACATCCTTCTCACTACCTCTTTAAGAAAGCTAGTTTTGAGCATGTAGGTTGATGTTAGGGAAAACAGATACAGCACAAGTATTCTTCTACAGATAAAGAAGAGGAAATATTACAAAACCTTCATATGCAATTTGAGGTTAGCTGAATGCAGCAGCAGTGACATACTGACTACTCCCCCTTCCCACACAGGCGTTTCCAATCCCTCCCCACCATTCCTGGGAGCCTGCTTCTACTCGGTACAGTGGCCTTACTTGGTGAGCTCATGGTCTGAGAGAAGCTGCTTAAGGTGTCTGGACAGTAATTTTTTTTCCATAGACAGTCGCACCCATGCTCTGGCCTTTCCCACATCAGTCTTGATTTCCCCAATGTTCTGGATGTGCCTGTAGGAGGAATGCAAAAGGGGAGTGGAAGGTGGGAGACAAAATCTACCTCACCTATAAAGCCAAAGGAGGCGTATCCCACCCCCCAGAAGAGCATATCTCTCTTCATCAAATTCTAGGCTCCTGTATAGCTTTTTTTTTTAAAGTTTTTTTAGTTTTTTTGTTTGTTTGTTTGTTTGGTTTTTTTCTTTTTCCAGTTTTTGGTCGGGGCCGGGTTTGAACCTGCCACCTCTGGTATATGGCGCCAGCATCCTACTCCTTTGAGCCACAGGTGCCCATATAGCTTTGATACATGGGCTCACCATAGTTTGAGGAGGGAAAAGACAGTGTACCCCTTAAAATGCCAGGTCAACCCTGAAACCTTAGGCCTTGAAATACTCTCCTATGCTCCTTCACCCTGGTAGAGTTTTCCAAACTCTACAGGAAACCCAACTGTAGGAACAGCTCCATAAGTGGATCATCAAGCACAAGACGAAAAAGGAAGACTTCCTGGTTAGCTGAGATGTCACAGGAGCCACTGAGATCTTGTTATTTAAAGTGGACACCAAAGTAGCAACCAAAACCTAGATTTTAGTGGCTTTATTACACATGATGCTGTACTGACCTCATATCCTGAATCAGGGAGATCCTTAGGGGAGGCATGACTGAGCTGGTATCAGACTTCCTCCGTTCTGAATCAAGAAGTATTCCTAGAACACAAAGATAGTCATGTCCAAAAAGATCTGAATATCAAAATAAATGACTAATCTTCTTTTCTCTCAAGTCTCAAATCTCTATGGAAAATAGTTGGTTACATCAGTAATACTTTAATCACATAAATATTAAGTTCACAGAGATCATTATTTTATATTTTTATGTATATATTACCTTATTTAATTATCTAACAACTTAGGTAGTCAAGGAAAGTATCACAACATCCCCACTTAACAAAGGAGGAAACTGAAGTTCAGAGAGATTAGCTGCTCTGCCTAGGTCACCATACGGCCGTCAGGACTAGAACACAAATCTGGCTCCTGATCTATCATAATTTGGAGAAGCAGTATTTTTACTTGGATACTGTCCACATCCTGTTCTGACTTCAAAATGGGCTACAAAAGAGCCAAAAGAATGTATAAAGAGCCTGTCCCTGAATGTGTGAACCTCCAGGAGAAAAGAAGATACAATATCTTGAAATCCTCATGTCTGGCCTAATGCTTAAAACTTAGTGTTTCATTATCAAGCTATCAGGAATTGTTGGCTAGTTTCTCCCTCAGCAATAACTTTTACAGCTTTCTGAGAGGACTCTGTGCTCCTATAGATACAGAAATAAGACTACTTAGAGAACTCTTATCCCGGATTTCCAGCCAATTATCTCCCCACTTCAGTGCTTAGTTGAAGTCAACTAGCTCAAAGGCAAAGACTTCATGTCCATCTGTTCACGTCATTTAATACATCTTTACCATTAGGATAAGAACACCCAAGAAAGGCAAACGAACTCTTTGTGAGCGAGGGGAGAACAAAGGATGGTGTGAAGGAGAAATGTAGCCCAGAGGTAAAATGAGAAGGAGAGAGACTACCTGGAAGGGACACTGTGGAACAGTATAGAACACTAGACCAGGAGACAAGAGGCCTGCCTCCTAGTCTAGCATCTTCCATTAGTTCACTATGTGATCTTAAGTGAATTTAATTCTTCTTTGGACCTTACTTTCTTCCTCTTACAAAATAAAGGGGCTGGACTAGATAGAAACACAAAGAAAAGTGTAAGGAATCATTCACACCAGACCTTGACTTTGAGGAGTTCCAAAGGAAGGATAATGACCAACAGCTCTCTTGACTAATAGGATAGATAATCTCAATGCCCATGTCAGAGAAATAAAACAAAAGACTCTAAAAATAGCTTGTTCCAAATACAGGACACTAGTACTACAGTAAAACTCAAATTCATTTGTAAGACTTGTCTCTTACTTATATAAATTTTCCATCTTGCTGATCAAAAGGGGACAGAAACACATAATGAAAACAAAATCCATGACTTGGGTATGCTCTGTGGTTCAGAGACCCTGATAGTTCAGTATTTAAAATAGAAAACATTCCAGAGCAAAGGCTTCATTGACCTGAAATAATATGCTTCAGATGATCACTCCAGTGGGAGATGGAAAAGTAGACAGAGGTAGTTCTCTCCAATGTTGCAGAGACCATCATACCTGAAGCAGTGAAACTTCCTGATGTGAGTTTTCTCTGCCGGTTTTCCTGATAATGTAATAGGTGGGACCACAAGGCTGACTTACCCTGGAATCAATGCATGGGAAAAATAAATATCAGTTTAGATTTCAAAGGTCAAAGCTTTTAAACATATATTATAGATACAGGTTTTTGCTAAAAAGTATCTGTACTTTTTCTGGTTAGTATGCACCTGAGACACAATGCAAGTATATCTCCTACTAAAATATAGGAGAAATATAAAAATGGAACCAAAAAAAAGGAAATAATCCTTTAGGAATAGGGAGGCAATACCAAAAGAAAGCCTGAGAAGGGACCAGTGGATAAGAACGGAAAAAGCAAATAACCTACTAAGCTCTAAATGGTCTATTGTCTGAAGGTTGGCCTGGGCAGAGCATGATGGCTTTTGTACAGAGAAGCAGATATCCAGTCTATGAGGTTCTATGATAGCCCTGAATTTCTTAAAATACTTAAAGGATTCCTGCCTTTAGTGCAGGCTAAAAAGAATAAGTCATCACTGTGATGTGAATTTACTCTTGAACAACATATTGTTGAAGAAGCCTGAGAGAAGACAGGCTATACTTAACTGCAAGGCTAAGATAAACTAGTCAATACAATAGAACTTTGGCATTTAGAAATGTAGGAATTGCAGCTCAAATTATTTGAGACATGTAGTAATTTGTTATTTTGCCAAGGCACAAATGTGAACAGTATTTACATGTCTGATGTAAGGGAGCAATTCAGCTAGGAGGTAATAAGTGAGCACAGCTGGCCACCCACCACCTGCTTGTCTCCTAATCCAGGGATTCTCAACCTTCCTAATGCCACACTATATTTTCGCTGTTACAAAGGGGTCATGACCCACAGGTTGAGAACTGCTGTTCTAATCTTTGTTCAGTATGTTGTAAGCCTTGTTAAGTGATAAAAACTTTATTTCAGATTTCTAATAAGAGTCTCTATTAGTTGATATAATATAAATGTGGTATGTTTGTTTTAGTAGAAAGATTCATTAGTAATTTTATAAATGAATTATAATTAACTCATTATAAATGAGTTCTATACTAATAAAAGCAGTAATAATAATAGAAGCTATGATGTCTATCATAGAGGCTTGCGATGAACTAAACATTATGTCAAATGTTTAAAAAACAGTATTTTAATTAATGCTCCCAATAATCTTACAAGGTGAAGAGCTCTATCCCCATTTTCTTTAGAAAAGAGCAAATCAAGGATCAGAAAGTTTAATTAAGATCACACCATTAGTAAGTAGAGTGTTGGGATTCAAGCTAAAGTCTATCTAATGTCAGAACCATTGCCTTTTTTTTTTTTTTTTTTTTTGAGACAGAGTCTTGCTCTGTCAGCAGGGCTAGCATCAGCCTAGCTCACAGCAATCTCAAACTCCTGTATTCAAACAATTCTCTTGCCACAGCCTCCAGAATAGCTGGGACCACACACAGGTGCCTAGCTATTTTTTCTATTTTTAGTAGAGATGGAGTCACCGTCTGTAGAGTACCGTAGCATCACAGCTCATAGCAACCTCACTCTTACTTAGGCTGATCTTGAACTCCTGAGTTCAAGGGATCCTCCCACCTTAGCCTCCTAGAGTGCTAGGATTACAAGTGTGAGCCACCTTGCCCAGCTTGAACCATTCCTCTTAATAATTATGCTATATAAGTTGATCCTGGAAAAGATTGTTTAACATTTGAGGTTATAGTTTCTGAAAAAAAAATTTGTGCCCTGGTATGAAAGTAAAGATTTAAAGTCTTAAAATTTATCTCTTGAAAACATAGAGATCTATTTTGTTTCTAATCACCAACTTGATCTACTTTGGAAAAAAAATGTCAAACAACTCAATGGAAAGAAGCCCTCTTCTATAGGACAGCAAGTTGTCAAAACCTTGCTGCGTGTTTGTGTTTTCTACAAAATTTACACAACTTAAAACAACACCCAACGTCAATGGCAATTAAAAAATATATATAGCCAGACTTGGCACCCATAGCTCAATGAGTAGGGCACTGGCCACATACACCAAGGCTGGCAGGTTCAAGCCTGACCCGGACCTACTAAACAACAATGACAACTGCAACCAAAAAATAGCCAGGTGTTGTGGCAGGTGCCTGTAGTCTCAGCTACTCGGGAAGCTGAGGCAAGAGAATCACTTAAGCCCAAGAGTTTGAGGTTGCTGTGAGCTGTGACACCATGGTACTCTACCAAGGGCAATACAGTGAGACTCTGTCTCAAAAACAAAAACAAAAAACAAAAAAAAAATTTTATACATATATATATGTGTGTGTATATATAGAGAGAGACAGAGAGACAGAGAGCGTGTGCATGCCGGGAGTGGTTACTCACACCTATAATCCTAGCACTCTGGGAGGCCGAGATGGATAAGAGAAAGACTCCGTCTCTACAAATAGCCGAGCATTGTGATGAGCACCTGTAATCCCAGCTACTTGGGAGGCTGAGGCAAGAGAATCTCTTGAGCCCAAGAGTCTAAGGTTGCTATGAACTATAACACCACAGCACTCAAGCATAGGCAACTAAGTGAAACTCTGTCTCTCTCTCTCTCTTTCATACACACACACACACAAATTAGAAACTACCAGGTCTTATTCATCAAAATATCAAATACTTCAAAAAATGTAGATATTCAACAGTAACAAGACCTGCAACTCCAATACACCATTACCATGAAGATCTATTAATATATGTAGGAAATAATGCTCTTTGACTTAGTAATTCAATTTCTAGAAATCCATTCAAGCATCTGTTTATCAAAACCATCAGAAAATAGCCTCCTGGCTGGGCACAGTGGCTCACACCTATAACGCTAGCACTCTGGCAGGCCAAGGTGGGAGGATCACTTAAGGTTAGGAGTTCAAAACAAGCCTGAGCAGGAGAGGCATGGTGGCTCACACCTGTAATCCTAGCATTCTGGGAGGCCGCGGTGGGTGGACTGCCTGAGAGCTCAGGAGTTTCAGACCAGTCTGAGCAATAGAGAGACCCTTTCTCTACTAAAAATAGAAAAACTGAAGCAAGATGATCACTTGAGCCCAAGAGCTTGAAACTGCTGTGAGCTTTGACCCCATGGCACTCTACTTGGGGCACCAGAATGAGACCCTGTCTCAAAGAAAAAAAAAAAAAATACAAGCCTGAGCAAAAGTGAGACCCCATTTCTAAAAAAACAAACAAACAACAACAACAAAATACACTGGAAAAAAAGCAGCTGGCCATGGTGGCACATGCCTGTAGTTTTAGCTACTCCAGAGGCTGAGGCAGGAGGATAGCTTGAGCCCAGGAGAGGAAGACAGAGTGAGATTCAGTCTCAAATAAATAAATAAATAAATAAATAAATAAATAAATAAATAAAAACAACAAAGTTTTCTAAAAGGGAAGGGACTTTTATCTTATTTAGCAATGTCATCTCCAGCATCTAGGCTGAGTAGGAAGGCAGCCTAACAGCACTCAGTGAAACTGGATGTGACACACACTAAATCAGCTAGTCACCAGAAGAGTCTTGACATGTAATAATGCTCACAAGAGAAAAAGCAGGTTACTGTGCCAGAAGGAAGTCCACAGAGATTCCACAGGCAAGGAGAAGAGTGAGGGCCAGGGTGGGAAAGTGGCAAGTAGGCTGCTGTGCTCGGGTCTTTCTAGTTCAAGGGACATGGATTACTCTTTTCCCTCTTTTGCAAAGGAGCTGAGACTGCATGGTTCAGTACAACCTGACTACCTATTTGGTGATATGGCCACAGAATAAACAGCACCAGATTCTCTAAGAATGTCATAAGCATGAAAGATGAGAAACAACCCTTTACGCACACCAAGCCCCAAATGGTAGCAGTTATACAACCAGCATTAAAAACCAAACCCCACCTCTAATTGCCAGAAAAACAAACTATAGTTGGAAGCTCATCTTGGAGAATGTCACTGAAAGCCAAAGAAAGCTGTGAGGATAACAGGTTCTTAGGAAGACTTGCTGTAGGTACCCTGCCATGAGAGCAGTTAAGGCTGACAACAAAATTCAGGAAGCCAGTAGCAAAAACTGCTGCCGAGGTTCTTTCTACTTTCTGAGCAACTCAGTAAGGTGTCCCCAGCAGGAGATGCTAAGATGACCTTCTGAGAAGGAACTTAGTTACTACCTAGGCTCATGATGGAGGGGAGTAGGTGACCAGGGTATGACCTTTAGACTGGATCATAACCAAAGACTATCTCAGCAGGATGAAGATGTTCTACACACAGGATAGCAAACTGGAGGCCTGAGAGAACATGCTGGTAGGAGCCTAACACAGACAGTCAGAGTTAATCTCCAACAGAACATGTATCCCCAAGGCTCCAAATGCCCTGCCAGAAGCACAGACCCTCACTTTCCTCTGATATCACTGTCACCGCTTTATTTCAGAGCTCCAAAAGTTAGGACTCAGAGCAAAATGGAATCTCAACTAAAAAGCCCCCAATATTTTATACTTGTTTCCTCTCTATCCAAAATGAGAGAGGGATCATCAAATGGACTCGAAAAAAAATTCCCCATGCTATGAAAATTCTCACAGAATATTGCTGTAAAGCCTCAGAGGACAGGTTCAGAACATGTAGTGACATGATACTTTTTCTCAAAATGCAGGAAAAAGCCTCGCTAACTCCCTAGAGATTTTTGCGGTAAATATTAAAACGTTTAGGAGGGTATATATTTTACAAAAAAAGAAAGAAAGAAAGAGTTCAATTACAGTGCCAGGCTTGCTAAATTTTAAGGAATTCTAAATGATAAAAAGATATGTATGTTCCACTCTGTTGTTACAGAGAACAGAAAGCAACAGAAATCTTTCATATAAGAACCTATTATAGTTCAGTGTCATATGTTGCACAAATATCACATGCCAGGTACTTATTTGTGTTATATTTAGTTATCACAATAACTGAAATGTAGGTTTTATTAACTACTTACCTTTTATGGTTTTGGAAGATAAGGCTAAGAAATCATAAGTCATTTATTTATAGTGCTCTAGCAGAAACAGGATTCAAATCCAAATCTTTCTAACCTATGGCTTACAGTATTGCTAATACACTACAGGACTTTCAAACTTTCAGAGATGCAATACATAACTTTTAACATAAAAAAACTTTACAATAATCAGTGCTGTTTACAATATTGAAAAATGTTAATGACAAGGGACTGATTAAAGCATGGCATATATACAGGGTGGTCATAAAGTTTGTGTGCAATTTAAAGTAGTTGTCTATTTCAAATTGCATATGAACCACCCTGTATATTTTAAATTGCACATGGCCACCCTTTATAATAGACATGGTAATTAAAACTGAGATTTTAGTAAAATAATCACAACCATTTACAAACAGCCAGAAAATAGACACCGAACTTAGTATTTACATGCATGATCTTCTTAAATCCTCACGAGGACCCTATGCAGGTGAGTACATTTGAAATTCCATCATACATAGGAGAAAACAGGTTAGAGAAGCTAGGCACTTGGCTTAGCTTCTTAAAGTTATTAAATGGGAATCACATTTCAAACCCAGAAGGGACAGGGAACCTGCAATCTCAAGCAACATGGGGCCCTCCAGATCCCCAAGTGCAGCTCTTGGACCAAATCCAAACTTCACAGAACAAATCCCTTTTAAGAAAGGAATTTGTAAAATTTGGATTCAGTCAAAAGGACACACCCAAGGATCTAGAAGGCCACATGTGACCCCAAGGCTACAGGTCCCCTCGCCCCCATCCCCCTGTAATACTTACTATATACTATCACCTAAAAATTAGTTAAGGACACAGAAAAGATATGAGATAAAAAGAAAACAAATTATAAAATATTATGTACTATATAATCCCATTTGGAATTTTTTATTGATATAGAATTCATATACCCACATACACTTTTAAAATATATAGATTTCTATAAAAACAAAGTCTGGGTTTTAATCATTGCTATCTAATTCTAGAACATTTTCATCACCCCCCAAAAGAAATTCCATATGCATCAGTAGTCACCCTTCATTCCTCCCTTCCTCTAGCCCAGTGGTTCTCAACCTTCCTAATGCCGCGACCCTTCAATATCGTCACCACAACATGAAGAACTGTGTTAAAGAGTCACTGCATTAGGAAGGGCGAGAACCACTGCTCCAGCCTCTGGCAACCTTAATCTACTATCTATGGATTTGCCTATTTTGAGCATTTTATATAAATGAGATTATACAATACGTGTTGTTTGGGGTCTGGCTTCTTTCACTCAGTATGTTTTCAAAGCTCATCCAGGTTGTAACATCTATCTGTACTTCACTCCCGTGATTACTAATAACATTCCATTATATGCACATGCTACAATAAGGTTGTCCACTCATCAGCTGATGGACATTTGGGCTGTTTCCACTTTCTTATATTCAAGTTTTCATGTAGACATGTTTTCACTCCTCTTAAGTAGAAGCAGGTTTGCTGGGTCAGCAGTTTGAGGAACTGCCAGACTGTTTTCCAAAGTGGTAGCACCATTTTATATTCCCAACAGCAATGTATCATGGTTCCAGTTTCTCCACATCCTTGCTACTACGTGTTATTGTTGATCTATTTTATTTTAGCTATCCTAGTAAGTGTAAAATAGTATTACATTATGGTTCTGTCGGATTTTTATATATACAACTGTATATGCATGATCATACGTGTACAGAAAAACATTCTGAAGTACAGGCATGGTAGAGTGTTACTATATCCATTATAGTAGAAACTCCAGTAAGGCAGAGATCTTGGTCTCTTGTTCACTGAGATATGCCAAGTGCCCACAACAGTGGCTGCTGTACTGTAGGCCCTCAATAAATATTTGCTGGATACTAATATGTATTTTCTAATTTTTCTATGATAAAACTGCTTTTCAACATTTTTCAAGTTCTTTTCAAATTTAAAAATAAAAACTATCTTGACTACCCTTTAAAAGTAGAGTATTTTGAAATAAGATAATTCTTTGGGTATTAAGCAACCAAACTCAACTTCCTAAGGCCTTCTTTCAAATCTTTGATAGTTAAATCATTTGTATATAAAAGAAATGTCAGTGACAGGCCTTTCCCCACTGAGAATGCAGAAGAAGCCCTTACAGTATGTTTATACTTCCTGGGTTCCATCTCTAGACTAGGGCCAGCTGCCAAACAGGCTGGTCTTCAGCTCTCCTCCCAGGAAGGAATAGGCCACTTGTAAGAAGTTTGACAAGCACACAGATTTATGAAGTTTATCTTTAAGGAAAATAGTTTGAATCACATTTATTTATGTGTTTAATTAACTATTTCAAGTCTCACTCCTTGAGCACAGTATACCATTCTTCAAAGCCAGTCAGCTACACAAAGAGTGTGGGAAGGCTAGTGAAAGAAAATGGGAAGACAGGTTGCTCACCAGGGAGATGCCAGACATCCATTACCTGTTTCACTTGTAGCCCGTGACTCCAGATCCTTTCCAGGAGATCACAAAGGCTGGCAATCAGTGTGTTCTCTTCTACCCCTGTGATGTTCACCTCCCCATGTCCTAGCTCCACAGCCTCTCGGCCCATTTTCTCCACCAGCATCCTCTTGGTCTACAAGAAATCAGTCCATAGGATTAGGCAGCCACAGTGAACAGAATCACAAAACTGGAGAGGATTTTTGCACCTTCCACAACACATCTGCTGGGCTGGGAGGCACAAGATGAATAACCCCCAGGACATAGAGTATATTTATACCCATACAGGTTAGGTTATGTGCGAGTGCATGCTTTAAAAATTTAGTTACAAGGAACAACTCAGCAATCAATATATACTGCTTGGCCACTGATTTCATTACACTTTGTTCAGTTTTTTCATTTATGAGATGAAAAGAGTTGAATAAAACCCTTCAGTCATGCTCACCTCTGACATTCTCTAATTTTCACTGTTTAAATAACACTTACTAAATAAAACTTAAAGCAAATATACAACATAGAAACATATCTGAAGTAACTGTCAAGAGGACAAAAACTTGAGGGTAATTTTACTTTTAGATGAAAGTTTCAAGTGCTTATTGTATAGACATAATAAAAAAAAGCATATGCTTTATGATTAATCAGTTGTAATTAAACACTATGTGCCAGGCACCAGACTGAGCACTGCACTATCTTATTTAAGCCTTTCAGCAATACTATAATTATTATCATTGTTCCCAATTTACAAATGAGGAAATTGAGGCCAGAGAACTTAAATAAGTTGCCCAAAATCACATAGCAGAAAAGCAACAGACTTGGCCTCTGGGTATAAATTTGCAGTAGGTACCCAGCAAATTCTTATTTCTAGACATAAGATATCACTGCTACCAGAGCCAAAAAGAAGCAAATCTTGAATCAAAGTTCTTAAATAAGATTTAATTATACTACAAGTTTGTGATATATAAAAATCTAAAAAGCAGGGGGAAACCAATAACCTCTAATCCTACCTTTCAGAAGCAACATCTCTCTTTTTTTTTGGAGGTAGGATCTTGATCTGTTGCCCCAGATAGAGTATAGTGACATCATCATACAACCTCAAACTACAACCTCAAACTCCTGGGCTCCAGTAATCCTCCTGCCTCAGCTTCCCAAGTAACTGAGATTACAGGTATGAACCACCACACCCTGCTAATTTTTCTATTTTTTGCAGAGTTGGGCATCTCACTCTTGTTCAGGCTAGCCTCAAACTCCTGATCTCAAGCAACCTCTCACTTCATCCTCCTAGAGTGTTAGGATTACAGGCATGAGCCACCACGCCAGGCCAGCAAGGAATTCCTCTTAATATTTTGGCTTATTTCTTTCTAGTATTACTGTTCTTAACTTTCCTACGTGAAATAGACATAGGTCACTACAAAAGTTTTGTGACTGATTGTTATGGTCATTACTTCATTTCCAAGAAACATAGTGGGTTTTTTTTTTTTAGACAGAGTCTCACTTTGTCACCCATAGTAGAGCGCCCAGCTATTTTTATTTTTTGAGTGTAGTTGTCATTGTTGTTTGGCAGGCCTGGGCTAGATTTGAACCCACCAGCTCTGATATATGTGGCTGGTGCTCCAGCCACTGAGCCTGTAGGCACAGAGCCTGGAGTGTCATTCTTGCACAAGCTAGTCTTACACTCTTGGCCTCAATTGATCCTCTTGCCTTACCTGCCAAAAGTGCTAAGATTACAGGCGTGAGCCACCATGCCCAGTCTTAATCTAACTTAATTATTTATTCTGCAAGAACAAGCATATTTTATTTCTTCCTATAAGTGAGCACCATTTCATCCAATAAATGGGTACTATCTGCACATTTAAAATATAGAAAAATTGACTGGGCATGGTAGCTCAAGCCTATATATTCCCCATACTTTGGGAGGCTGAGGCAGGAGGATCATTTGAGGCCAGGAGTTTTAGATTAGGCTGGACAACATAGTGAAACCCCATCTCTACAAAAAAAATTCTTAATTAGTCAGGAATGGTGGTGCTCACCTATAATCCTAGTTAATTGGGAGGCTGAGATGAGAGTATCCCTTAAGCCCAGGAGTTCAACTTGGGCAACAGAAAAAGACCCTGTCTCTATAAGAAAAAAATAAATTAAAAAAAAAAAATGGAGGAAAACATTTTTATTCACTGATGAACAATCAGGATGTGGTAGACATCAAGTTAGCTGAATTGCCGTAAAAGTTATGGTATGCTGACTTGGTTACAAGACTTTTTGTCAGAAAGATTTAAGTTCACAACTAAAATATTACTAAAATTAAGAATGACTGTCTTCACAATAGAGAAAAACATCTAAACAATCTAAGTTTAAGGTGAATAACGTACTTTGGCCTAGTACATAGTAGGTACCCAGCAAATTCTTATTTCTAGACATAAGATATCGCTGCTGCCAGAGCCAAAAAGAGGCAAAATACCTATATATTTTTATATATATAAGTCTAATCTGTCAGAGTAAGAATGAAGACAAATTTACAGTAGTAAAAGCTATAAGAATGAAGACAAATTTACAGTAGTAAAAGCTATCTTAAACTAAACACTGCATCTCTCAGTTTTAAAAAAAATAACTATATATAAATTTTATATCAAGCAAACATTTGCTCTCAATTAATGATTGACTGTATTTAAAACATATACAACTAATTCCAAGTTAACAGAATCTTAAAATTAGTACTATCTTATTATGCTAGTAGTATTTTTTAAATCAAGATAGTGGTGAAAGCCAAGACTTGGTCTCATCTTTGATGCCAAGAGAAACGGCGCATGTTCACGAAGGTGTCCACAGTTTACCTTGTTGCGGCATTCCTTCAGCAGGCCCTCTACAAACTTCCAGTTGGTCTGGGCAATCACTGATGGAGAAAGGTTTGACAGCTTGGGCTGGCGGATGGTGCTACCCATAGTCCTGGCTTCCTGGATATACTTCTATATCAAATAGAAAAATCAAAGACCCTTTGTGACCATGCACACAAACCGAGGTGACCAGCACTGATGGATGCCTAAAGAGGGCACTCTCTCCCTATACTTTCTTTGTTTTTTTTTTTTTTTTTTGTAGAGACAGTCTCACTTTACTTTATTGCCCTTGGTAGAGTGCCGTGGCATCACACAGCTCACAGCAACCTCCAACTCCTGGGGTTAGGTAATTCTCTTGCCTCAGCCGCCTGAGTAGCTGGGACTACAGGCACCCACCACAATGCCTGGCTATTTTTTGTTGCAGTTTAGCCAGGGCCAGGTTTGAACCTGCCACCTTCGGTATATGGGGCAGGTGCCCTACTCACTGAGCCACAGGTGCCGCCCTCCCCATACTTTCTTAATGGCCTCTTTCTAGGCTCAGATAAAGTCAGGAGGAAAAAGTTTTTAATGACACTCTTACATTAAAGAGAAAAATTGAAGATAATATGTTTTCTGCTTTCCCTGTGTAAAGCACCCCCTGAATTCTATAAATACCTTACATTTAAAGATATAAGAGGCAAAAAATATACAGCTATAGCATGCATAGCTCATTGTGCATCAAAGCAAATCTCAGAGACTACTGACAAAGTCATTTTTACCACCAAGCTGAGAGAAATTTAACTCCTCTGTCCACACCAAAGATAACTACCCTTTCTATTCAAAGTATAACCTTGCTAAATTAGGGCCTGGAAAGTAAGGTTGCACACACAAAACAACCATATTTCTGTGGTGGTGATTCTCCATATGTTGTCTGTTTTATTATAACATAGAATCTATATAAATGCGATAAGATGTACATTGACATTTCCTCAGGAAAATTTTTGCCCTAGACTTCTCCCTTCATGGTAATTTATTCTATTACCATGAAATTCCGTGCATTTTATCTTATAGCTCCTTGATGTTCCCCTACTAACAACCCCAAAGTTGGGATTCAGTTACTATCACTGCTGCTACTTCCTAACTTGCTAACTTCCTCTCCTCCAAAAAATTCTGCCCACAGACTCCTTTATACAACACACACCAAGCTTTAGATCCTGTCATTTCCTCTGCTTTAAATGATATTCTTTCTCTCTAACAATCCTCCTCTAAGGCTTAAACAGATAATGTCTCTTTCTTCAAATAGTATTGTTTGATGATTACCCCAAGCAGAATGATCTCTGATTTCTTGAATCAGTAATCAAACATTAGTTTGCCCCTCATGTGACCATTTCAAAAGAATCTTCTACTAAAGTTACCTATATTAGCTGACTTTGTTCCCTTAATAAACTGGTATTCCCTGAGGATAAGGTAGGTCCATGTTATGTTTGTATTTCAATATGCTTATTTACTTCAGTGATTTTGACCATGAAAACATGTTCAATAAACACTGCTGAGAATAGTAATAAGGAGGTGAGATAGGAGAGAGACTTAGGAAAGACTTTTAAAATAACACTGATAACTAAAACAGCCTCAAGAAAACCAAAGCACGGCTCGGCACCTGTGGCTCAATCAGCTAAGGTGCCAGCCATGTACACCTAAGGTGGCGGGTCCAGCCCGGGCCTGCCAAACAACAATGATGGCTGCAACCAAAAAATGGCCGGGCGTTGTGGCGGGCACCTGTGGTCCCAGCTACTTGGGAGGCGGAGGCAGGAGACTCGTTTGAGCCCAGGAGTTGGAGGTTGCTATGAGCTGTGATGCCACAACAGCACTCTACCCAGGGCGACAGCTTGAGGCTCCGTCTCAAAAAAAAAACCAAAAAACA
>CAUYQV010048167.1:0-14584 GCA_963574575.1 Galagoides demidoff
GTATAAGTGAATCTTTTTAAAAGTAGAATATAAATGTCTTAACACAATAACTAAGAAAATGACATAAAGGCTATGTTAACCAGTTTGATGAAAATATTTCAGATTGTATATGAAAACACCACACTGTACCCCATGATTGCAATAATGTACACAGCTAACATTTAATTTAAAAAAAGTCAAAAACATTCCTATTAAGGAATTATAAAATAAGTTTAATTGATTGAATTATTCAAACATTCATTAGAAAGTACCTACTGCATATCTCCAAATTTGGTAGTACCTTATATGGTAACAATAAAGTGTACATATCTATTTTGAATTAGGAAAACACTTCATAAGCAAGTATAATTATGTTTACAATTATGTTAGAAAAATAGGATAATGAATAGATAATGGCATATTTCTGATCACATCAGGGCATGGGTGAAAATGGTCTCTCATGTTCATCTGTAAATGGTAGTGTAGTACAGTTATTCATTTTAAAGGCTACTAATTAGTGAACCTAATATTTGTAAAAAAAGAACAATAAGAACAAACATGTAAGCATGTATTTTTCCAAGGCAACAAGCATTTCAAGTTTCTTTGAAAGGCTCAAAGAGCTCACCGGAAAATTAGTGTACTTCACTTGCTCAAAGAACTTTGCTCAGAGATTGGACTAGCCCGGTGATTTTCAGCCTGTGTCTGCTGACTGTGCAGTAATAGAGGCGAATACATTGAGACTGAGCTGAGCTGTCACCTGAGGCTGGGTTAGGATGCCCTTTGATGTATCCTGAGAGTACTCAATACCTGTCTTACAGCGTTGCGCCCTGTGTTGCAACTGCCTTCTAAATATGTCTATTCCCCCCCACCGCCCCCCACCCACGCTAGACTGGGATTTTTTTTTTTTAAGCAGAATTTATTTTTAGCACTTAATAGCAAACTGTCTATGCTTACAAATGTTCACTGAGTGAATGAAAACCATTTGTTTGACTCTTATATTTGATGCCTAGACTTTCTCTACAATATCTCAGATAATAGGTTTGCCAGACTCTGCTTGTTTGCTTCCAGTGATGTGACTTTGTGACCTCTTATGGTAGTGCCCTGTCCCCCTTTTGACCACTCTAATTACACTATGTAATTGTCACTTATTATTTTCACTGATATGAAATCTAAATCTGTTACTTAATGAATTATAAACGTGGGTCTTTTGCAGTTTGGGAAGATGCGAATGAAAAAAATACTGTTTTTAGATAAAAGAGATAATAACCTCTTAAGTCTTAAGGAATATTAAAAATCACTGAATTCAATCCCCTTTGTTCACAGATGAGACTCAGGGAGATGGGAGTTTTGCCAAAGGAACAGTAGCAGTACCATTCTCTCAGATGACATGTGCCACTGGTTGGGTTGTCTGGGGCTTTTGCTTTATCTTCAAATGACTGAAGCCAACTCTTACTTCCTCTAATTTTTTCCAGTATATTTTCCATGTTCTATTCCAAAACAAGTTCTCTGGTCAAATAGATTCAAGGAGATAATGTAAGTTTAAAAGGTGTCTTGACTTTAGTCCTCAGAGACTAACACTTAAATGTGCCCTGTGACTTTTCAAGGCAGGGTTATGGCACTTTAGAGTAAGAGATATTAATATCTGAGGTAATTAATTTTCAAATTATACATTTTGGAAACTATAGCTCTATTCTAAACCTACCCAGTTTTTTCAGGTGTTCTTCCAATGAAGTAATTTAAGACATTCCATCACTATTCTTGGCATGTTCAGGAGACCTTGTGTGTAGACATGGCAGAACATTTATACGGGTCAATAAAAAATTTACCTCCAAACACAAATTTCACACTATATAGCCTTCTGGGATTCTATCATTTAATTATTCATTTGGTCAAATAAAGGTCTTTTATTAATAAAAAATTTTAAATTATTTGAAATCAGAGAGACTGACTTCCTCTTTTATTTCCTTAAAATTTAATGAATTGAAATACTCTAAATTATACATATATAAAGTTTATAATTTGATTTGTTTTGACATATATGTATATGTATAAAATTGAAACCTTCACTACAACCAAAATGACAAAATTTTTATTACCACAAAAGATTGTTGGGGCCTCTTTCTAATGCATTTTGCCTTCTCCATCTCCTAACTGATCTGCTTTCTACAACTAAAGAATAGTGGGAATGGGGCATTGCCTGTGTCTCAGTGAGTAGGGTGCCGGCCCCATATACCAAGGGTGGTGGGTTCAAACCCAGCCCTGGCCAAATTGCAACAACAGCAAAAATAGCCGGGCATTGTGGAGGGCGCCTGTAGTCCCAACTAGTCGGGAGGCTGAGGCAAGAGAATCCCCTAAGCCCAAAAGCCCAACAGTTGGAGGTTCCTGTGAGCTGTGATGCCATAGCATTCTACTGTGGGCAATAAAGTGAGACTCTGTCTCTAAAAAAAAAATAGTGGGAATTTTATTATTTTCTAGAATGTTATATAAAAGGAATCATAGAGTTTATAATTTTAAGGGTGGGGTAATGTGACTTCTTTTATTCAGACTAATAATTTTGTGATTCATCAATATTGTTGCTTCAACAGTTTATGGATTTTTACTGTGGACTAATTTTTCAGATATAGATAGTACCACAATTGTTTACCCATTCATCTGTTGATAGAGATCTGAGTTATTTATAGGTGTTGACTATTAAAAAGAAAGCATCTATGAACATTCTCACACAAGTCTTTCTGTGACTATATGTGTATGTTGCTTTGATGTAAGTAATTGGAAATGTGATGGCTGAGTCCTTTTGTAGGCATGTATGCTTTCATATTTTTCAGACTTTTAGTCCTTTAGGCTGAATTTGATTAGTTATCTTGCTATCCTCTTACCCTTGGGAAGTAAAGCACTTCAAGTAAGTGGAAAGGAAAGGTGTTAAGAAAAGAAGTACCGTAGGAAGGAAGTGAAGAAGTGATTCGGATTAGGTATGTTAGGGAAGGGCATGATTTGTTAGGCTTCCAAATTTGTGTACTGGGAAAAGTGAGGAGGAGAGAGCACCCAAGTGTTAAGAAGCCAAAGACTAACTCCTTTATTTTTCCTGTGACCCTTCCAAGTGAAACTTGTTTTTGCTGTACTGAGATTTATTTCTAAGGTTATTGTTTCCAATATCCCTACTGATTCCACCTGTATTGCTCTTATATCGTCCCCAGCTTGCCTATCTTCAGTGTGGTTGCTCAGAGTCCAAAATAACCCTTCTGTTTCATAGGTCATTCCTTGACAAGAAGAGAAGTGAGAGAATGTCTATCCTTTTCCAGAAGAAATTGTTCCAAAAGCCTTTCCTTGTAGTCTGATTTAACAGAGCCCCTTAGCTGGAGCATTTAAGACCTCTGTTGTAGGAATAAATAGCAGTACAAATAAACAAATGTAACTTATAGATGGGATATTTAATTTGGTAGTAATAAGATAAAAAGATAGGAAGCTGTTGAGGTTTTAGCTGCTTTAAGTATGGCATATCAGCTGTTAATTTTAAACATGCTGTTTGCTGATGTTGGATTTTTTTTTTTTTTTGCTGATGTTGGATTTGTAGCAAATTATTCATTTTGACATATTTGTATATTTTCTTCTTTTCTTAAAACAAAGTTTATGCTATGTCAGAAGCACTAATTTTGGCGCGTATTTTCCATATTAGGAAGAAATACATTTGCATTTTTAAAACATCAGCAGTGTAATTTTTCTTTTATTTTTTGGGGGACAAGGTATTGCTTAGTCACCCAGGCTAAAATGTAGTGGCATCATCACATCTTGCTGTAACCTCAAATCCTGGGTCCTGGGGTCAAGTGATCCTCCTGCATCAACCTCCTGAGTAGCTGGGACTAGTGGCAGGTACCATCAATGCCTGGCTAATTTTTAAAGTTCCGCATTTGTAGAAACGCAGGTCTCTCTGTGTTGCCTGGGCTGGTCTGGAACTCCTGGTTTCAAATTTCTGGCCTCAAGCAATTTTTCTCTCTCACCCTGCCACAGGGCTGGTATTACTGGCGTGAAGCACCAGGCCTGGCCATTTTTTTGTTGAAATCTAAGAGTTTTTGTTCTAGATTTTGTGGTTTTTAAGAAACTTTAAGTTTTGTTTATCTTTTCCTTAACAATAATCCAGGCAGTGAAGCCCAAAAGCAGTTTATTTGAAATTGAGACGGAAGGAGCTACTAGTTCATAAAAGGAGCAGTAGAGAGTGCAGGAGAGTTAGCATTGTGGTGGGGAAACTAGAACAAGCAGTGAGGCAGTTGACCTAGTTCCTTGCCATTCATTACTTACATTTGGTATAGTATGTAGTGCAGAAGCAAGTACATATTCAGCATCCCCAGAGGAATTTTGGAATTATAAAAGTAGACTCTTCTATTAAAAAGAGAAAAAACTCTGCTTTGTCTTCAGTACTTTGAAATAGTTGAATTTAAATTTAGAAAGGCTTAAAGTAGAACATACATGCAGATATGTGATTTGAAGTTGGCTTCCCACAGAACAGCACAGTACTTTGCATTTTAAAGTAATAATTTTTTGCACTTTTTTCTCAGTAAGCTCTAAGTTAAAACATACTTCTGTGCATTTTTCTAGTTCCTGGCGTGACGGGGGTCTGCATGGTAGTGGTGCTGTTCCTCATGATTACCGCCTCTACATATGCAATCAGGTAAGTGTCAAAGTCATTATTTCGGTGTCCAACTGTCAGCTTATTTAGACTTTCTGGGCAACTAAGAGCAAAGTAGAGATGTTTCTATTTATCATTTCTTGTTTGTGAAAAGCCTGTCTGTATTAGTCAAATATTTTGGGTTGGCAGGGAATTGTGTATGGAGACTTAATTTCATGACCAAGGAAATTTGAATTGCTCAGGATTATCCTTTTAAAAGAGAGGACTGGAATTCAAATCAATGAATATACATAGAGATTTGAAGTTTTAAAGAAATATAAGGCTTAAAATTATTTTATAGATAATTTTTTTATATGAACTTATTTGGCTTATTTTAAAACATAATGTTTTAAAAGCAGCTTTGAAAATATCTTCGATAACTGCTAAAATAACTGGAAATATCTGTATTCTTACTGATTCTTCCAGTTAATGAATTTTGCATAATTTCAGATTTATATTATCAGCATCACTTTCAAATGTTCTTTCTGATGGACACATTCTGTTTTTCAGAATTCTTACAATGTTTTATGTTTCTGCACAAATTTTTTAGTTAAAGACAAAAAATTAACAGATATTCTACTAGTTGAGATGTAAAATTTAATGGAAACATACAAATGTATATATATTTATATATGCTTAGAAAATAATTTTCCCAGTAATATACTTAGATGAATCAATCCTTATATTTCTAAATACATTCCACGTGCGCGCGCGCGCACACACACACACACACACACACACACACACATATGTTCGCCTCAAAAGCTCACAAAGGGATTAACATCGTAAACTTTGTAGATTCTGGTTCTATAGACTTAATTCTTTTGCTCTTTTTCACTCAGTCTCCACCTCCTACCCCCACCAAAATCATCTTTTGCTTTTCCTAGTCTTTCTCTCTCATCGATACTGGTACATATATGTTTAACCAAAACACAATCATGTTATAATATTATTTTAAATCTGTTTTTATGTGAATTTATGTTATGATTTTTTCACATTAATAGATATTTCGTCATGATCCTCTTTACTGATGACACAGCATATCTATCACTCTCTTGGTAGATATGCAGTATTTTCCCATTCCCATATTGATTACATTTTTTCAGTATTTCAGTTCTGAAACAAACACCCTTATCCATATATTTTTGCATGTTTTTCAATAGTCTGCTAAGGAAAAATCCCTAGATATAGAGTAGTTGGGCCGAATGGTAAGCACACATTAAAAATTATCTTACAGAAAGGAAAATCACTAACATTAGTACACAAGAGTGGCAGTTTCAGGGGGATAAATTTTCTTTTGCTTAGGTGAAAGAATCATTTTAAAAACTTACATTTTCAATTTTAGGAATCCTTGAAGGAAAATTATGACATCTGATATATTTATTCAGAAAATTGAAGATATATGGATGTTCTACATCTGGAAAAAATCCTCAGAGAGTTTTGTCTAATGAGCTATTCTCAACTGAGCTATTATATTTGCTCTTATAAAAAATTCATTGAATATCTCTCACTCTCCAGGTTTTCTTATTTGTTTAAAGGAGATTATAATCACTAATTTGCTTTTCCCAAGTATTATGGTGTGAATAATGAAATTCTTAAATGAATTATGAGATAGATACCTTTTCACTTCTTTTTTCTTTACCAGTAAGAAAATAAACCATTAGAAAAATTAAACGAGTAAATAAGTTTCTAATGTTTGATAGTGGAATATGATCTACTAATTTACACATCGTTCAATAGTGCTCTATCTATTCAAGTAATAAATACATCTTCTTAACAGTTGATAAGAATGCAAACATTTTTCTCACTTTAATCAATTTTAAAATATTTGTTAAATATGAACTCTAATTCTGTATTAACATAGCCATAGTAAATGAAGCAGGAATTAAATGATTTCTTTATAGAATTAAAATATATAAAAGCCAAAATTAAAGTCATACTTAACAGTAAAATACTAGATACATTCATAGGAAAATCAGGAAAAAGTCCAGGTGACATTTTTAATTCTACCATTATTTATGCTTGAAGACAAAAGCAACATTTGGAATTATTAGAAAAAAATTCAACAATACATTTTCATTTTATCTAAAAAAAGAAAATATATATAATTGTCTACCCAGGAAATCAAAGAGTATTTTGAAAAAATTTAGTATGAATACCCAATAATAGATGAAAAAGGTAATTATATATATAAAATGAATATAAAAAGTAGCTCTTCTCCGTGTTAGGTGTAGTCAGATTGAAAATTGAATAAAATAAAAATATACTACTCACAATTGGAATAAAAACACAAAATCTATGAATAAACTTGAAACTGAGTAGTATATAGAGAACAAGCCACGTAAGTTCACTGAGAAAAATTTCTAGAGATTTGAACAAAGGCTGTATACTATAAGGATTATAAAGATGTAGTTTTTTTTTTTTAGTTATATTTTAGTGGTGTTGCAATTCCAATAAAAATCCCTGACAGGTTCTTTTCTTTCTTTCTTTTTTTTTTAAATTTAGTAGAGTGTTTCTAAAGTTCATCTCAGGAAAGATGGAAGTATACTGTATCTTACAAAAGAAAAGTAGAAGGAGAGATATGCCTCACCACACATTAAAATGATTAAGCTTAAAAGGACTTACTTACAGAAATGACAAATACATTGAACCAGGGAACAGAGTCAACAGAAAGTCCTGAAAGGACCTTGCTATATGTAAGAACCTGCTAAGTAATGGGCGCCATTAGAACTTATGAGGAAAGTAAGGGTTAAGGTCAAGAAGGTTTAGATAAATTACATAGAGTTAACTGTAAAAAAATGTACCATTAAAAATTCAGAAGAAATTTTAAGTGGATATTTACCAGACCTCAAATGGATAAAGAATCATTAAAAAAAAAAAAAAAAAGGCTAAGGCGCCTCAAGTGGCTAAGGTGCCAGCCACATACACCTAAGGTGCTGGGTTCGAATCAAACCTGGGCCTGCCAAAACAACAATGATGGCTACAACCAAAAAATAGCCAGGTGTTGTGGCGGGCACCTATGGTCCCAGCTACTTGGGAGGCTGAGGCAGGAGACTCGCTTGAGCCCAGGAGTCGGAGGTTGCTGTGAGCTGTGATGCCATAGCACTCTACGCAGGGGGAATAGCTTGAGGCTCTGTTAAAAAAAAAAAAGAATCATATAGAAATATTTTACTGTCTGAAAATATGAAAACTAAAATTTCTGCATGTCAATATACATTATAAAGATTTAACAGTAAACGTGATATTGAATACATTATTACAATGACAAGGAGCCAATGCATTCTTAAAATGTAAATAGTTTACACAAATCTAGAAAAACACTCTATAAAAATAGGTGATCATGGCTCAGTGCTTGTGGCTCAAGCAGCTAAGGCACCAGCCACATACAACTAAGGTGGTGGGTTTGAATCCAACCCGAGCCCGCCAAACAACAATGATGGTTGCAACCAAAAAATAGCTGGGCGTTGTGGCGGGTGCCTGTGGTCCCAGCTACTTGGGAGGCTGAGGCAGGAGACTCCCTTGAGCCCAGGAGTTGGAGGTTGCTGTGAGCTGTGATGCCTTAGCACTCTACCCAGGGGGGACAGCTTGAGGCTCTGTCTCCAAAAAAAAAAAAAAAAAATAATAGGTGATCATCATAGACAGAGAATTCACAAAAGAAGTTAAAGTAAATAGTACACATAATAAATAATACCCTATCCCACTTATAACAAATAATGAAAAGTAAAGTTTGGATGTGGGTTTGGGGAAGCAGGCAATCCTATCCTACTCTATGATTGGGTTTATAATTAATTAATGAACATGTTTTGAGATAGCAATGAGCAGTGTGTATCAAAAGCATTGAAAATGTCTACCATTTGATCTAGCAATTGTAGTAATTTTTATTTAAAAAGAAATAGAAATGTGTAAAATTATATATGTTGTAAGGATGGTAATGATGAGTACATATATTATTTTTATTAAATATATGAATGGAGCAAATGCAAAATAATTAGCCACTGCTTCTGTAAGGGATTCTAGAAAGCTCAATTCAGCTATAGCTGAATCACCTAGGAAGTTTTTATAAATACCTGCTTGCCCTCCGTCTCCATCTCCAAGATTCTAATATATAAATATCCACCCTAGATATAAGAAATAAAATAGCTGCCAATTTTTTTACTTTTTTTTTTTTACTTTTTTACTCAAAACATTCTATACATTGTGCTTATCATTTCCCCCCCTTTTCAGAATCTTTATCTTCCCTTAGAACATCAAGGAGGGAGGAATTATCATTCTTACACTACTCTGTCCAAGAAAAAAATATACAACTTTGATGATCACTGATTTTAATTTCTTTCCTGTTGAGTTTCCCTTGAATTACTCTTAAAAAAATATTTGGAGAACATCAGTTGTTTTAGAAATTATTTGAAAATTGAGAATGTTGATAAAAAGGATAGCAGAAGTATATATTAACAGACTACTACTCATTCTTAGCATTATAATAACTTTAAATACCTTATTTTCTTTTCTTAAGTCTTTATTTAAAATACAAAGAACCTTCAAAATGATACCGTGTTACTAATAATTTTGTCAGTTCTTATCTATCAGTGCCTTGGCATCTAAATCTTAGATGAACCCATATTTTTACTTTCTTAAATTGTGATGTGTTTGAAATAATGCCTGATCTATTTAGTGAGATGGAAATGTAAAGTAGCATTGAAATTGATTTCCTTGTTTTTTTCAGAGTTTCTAATTATGATATCTTCTGGTATACTCATAACCTCTTCTTTGTCTTCTATATGCTGCTTATGTTGCATGTTTCGGGGTAAGTTGTTTTTGTTTTGTTTTGTTTTGTTTTCTTGGCATAGGAATACTTATTTGAAACAGTTTTTTTTAATAACTTTTTTTTTTAAATACTAGATTTAGAGAGTACAATTTGAATTCCATTACCAGTATATGTTATATGGTAGCAAAGTCTGGGCTTTTAGTGCACTAGTGTACATTATACCGCATAGGTAATTTTTCATCCCTCAAGGGTAAGCTTAAAAAATTAAAACAATTATTTTTAAAAACTGTTAGTGCCTAAAAATAGGGCAATGAAAGACAACTTTATAGGAATTTCCAGCAAAAGTGATAAATGTATTTGATGACTTGAATTTGAAGGTAGTGTTAAGACTGGAAGACATCTTTCTATTTTTAGTATAGTATACTTTAATAAAACCAGTATAAAAGTATGTTAAAACTGAAAGCTGGAATTACTTCTCCCTCAGTACTGTAATTTTTAAAGCTCCCTGTAGACAATATCTTAATACCTTCTAAAGGAAAAGTAGTAAGAAATGAAGAACTTCAAGACAATATTTTAGTGTTTTGTATTTCTGGAAACTGTCTTGCCACTGCCGAATTTGTTACAATGGAGTTATCATATTTTGGTTTAATAGGTCTGAAGGAAGTAATAGTTACAAAGAAAGCCAAGAAATTTAAATGGCCAAAGGTAAAAGATCTATCAGATCCACCAAAAGACTTATGAAGGCAAAAAGAAAGCATCCTAAACTGTTGTAAAGATTATATCCAAATATTCTGAAAAGTGTGTGTACCTAAATAGTATAATCAAAAGGGTCATGCTCACACCGATTTATGAAGATAGCTGAAGGAAATAACATGTTTTTGTGTATGCATATGTCTGCATGACCACCAGCAGTAGACTGGTGGTTTAGGCTTGACATTATCACTTATGTGACACAATTGGGAGAGGCTATTATCCTGTATCAGGTTCACAGGGTATAGCCGGATACTAAAGCAGGAAACATCATTGTCAGCAGGATAGTGTCAGGTACTTAACTGGGACCTTCTGTAGTTGCTCAGTAACCATTTTCCTTCTCTTGTTCCCCCCATGGAGCAATTCAGTTTAATATGAACAGACATGGACTAGCTTACCTTGGGTGAGGATTATGCTCTCCAGGAAGTAGTAACTTGGTCCCCTCCAGGGATGCCCTCCGGAAGCTGAGGTCTGTGAGTCCCAAAAAAGATTTTTTTAATTCCATCACAGCCCTCCTGGTACTGATGCATTTTACTAGTAATAAACATTTTACTAGTAATACCCATTGCTGGGTATTACAATTGGCAATCCACATTTATCTTAACCTTAACATTCCAGGGAAACTGAAGAAGGGTTGAAGCTTTCAGTTATTCCTTTCTTCGGAATGTTTTACAATATAATGTAATTTATCAGTACAGAAGGCCATTATTGTCAACTAGATATTTATTTCAGGGTGTACATCCAAAATGTTGAGTTTCTCCTCCCTGAATTTGGAGACTGCAGTGTTAAAAGGGTTTTATCCTGTAAGTCTTGGGTAGCTTTGTTCGGTATCATGGTTCTAGGACATACAGTTGTAGAGCATCAGAAACATGGTCACACAATATAACGAGGACTTTTCCTGCCTCACGGGGAAGAGGATTAGGTCAGTGGATATGGGTTCTTCTGTTCATTCCCATTGCAGAGATAGCACATTCTGTGGAGCCTTAGTGAACCAAAAAAGCCTTGGTGGAGAAAATCTGTTTTACATTTTGTTCTTTCAATGGCTTGGTTGCCTGTCCAAAGCTATGATTGCAAAGTATGCTATATATAAGTAGATGGTACTAATGATACTAATAGTAATTTAAAACAATTAAGTCATGTTTGCTATTTGTTCCAAGTGTTTATGCCATTAAATGCTCAGAATTTTATGAGGTTTAGAAAGATTAAATAACTTGTCAAAATTTACTTAACTGATGGATCCTGGATTCAAACCTAGCCATGCTGATTCAAAAGATCCCTATTTTTTTTTACTACTAGGCTGTTTTTTTTTTTTTTTTTGGTCTTTTTAAGAGCTCTGTATTTCTAAGAATTTGGTCTTAATTTTCTTTTTGTGGGGGTGGGGACATGGTCTTGCTCTGTCCCCCCAGGCTAGATCATCGTAGTTCACTGTAACCCTTCATTTCTGGGCTCAAGCCATCCTCCTGTCTCAGCCTCACAAGTAGGTGGGACTACAAGTGCATGCCACAATTTTAGTCTTACTCATGCTCAAACTGGTCTCAAACACCTGAGCTCAAGTGATGGGGCCTCTCACCTCAGCCTCTCAGAGTGCTAGGATTGAGACAGCATGCCTGGTCAAGATTTTTTTAAAAGGTTATTATCTTGACTTTTCTGGGATTGTGATCTATCTGTCTTTATGAGGTGAGAGAAAAATGCAGTTATTTATTAGTATAATTAATTATACATTCTTTTGCCTTTAAACTTTACTAAATTAAAACCTTGAAAAATGCTGTTTCTTTGTAGTTTAAAATAGATTCAATGTTTTTAAAAGTTCAGGAGTTCAAGCAGATTTCTTCAGTTTAAAGAGGATTGCATCGAGAGTTCTGCATGTTTTTGGAAGTAAAAGGAACGCATATTTAAATTTAAATTTACTTTATAGAACATGGGTCATATAGATAGTGGTGACTTTAATATATATAAAGGAGAAACAAAAAGATATCTATAGGATAAATTATGTATTATCAATCTATTATTACAAATGAATTAATAGTTCTTTACTTATTTTCAGTAGAGATGAAGAAAATAATTATTCTAATACTAAAATGTGTGTCATTTAACACATATACAATACAATAAATGTTCTATAGTGCTCATATTTACTAAGAAGTTTAATTTTTAATAAAACAACATAGATTATGCTTATGGTATGGGAAAAATTACTACTGATAAATCACCTAGGGTGGTGACTTATGCCTGTAATCACAACACTTTTGGAGACTGAGGCAGGAGGATCACTGAGGTCAGAATTTAAGAACAGCTTGGGCAGCACAGTGAGTGCTCATTTCTACAAAAATTTAAAAAATGATCTGGGCGTGGTGGAGTACACCTGTATCCTAGCTACTCAGAAGGCTATGGCTGAAGCAAGAGAATCCCCTGAGCCCAGAAATTCAAGGTTGCAGTGAGCTATGATCATGGCATTGCCTTTCAGTCCAGGCAACAACTCTGTTAGTAAAAATAAATAAATTAATAAATAAATTTGAATAGTTAAAATAACCAATTAAAAGGCAAAGATTGTTGAAGTGAATAAAGATGCAAGATGCTGGCTAGGATCATGCCTATAATCCTAGCACTTTGGAAAGCTAAAGAAGGAGGAATGCTTGAAGCCAGGTGCTCAAGACCAGCCTCGATGACATAGTGAGACTGTGTCTCTACAAAAATAATTTTTAAAAAATTAGCTGGACATGATAGTGGACACCTGTTGTCCTAGCTACTTGGAAGCTGAGGCGGGAGGATGTTTTCAGGCCAGGATTAGAGGCTACTGTGAGTTATGAGTGCTTCACTTCACTCTAGCCTGGGTGAGAGGCTAATATCTTAATAATTTGTAGATATAAGTTCTTAATTTGTAAGAACGAATTTTAAAATATTTTCTAACTTTCTCAAAATGAAAAATGTTCTTTTTTATTGATAAATAATCTGTCTATAATTATATCTATTCAAGTTATCTTTTTTGCAAACATTGGAAATTAGGTATATCTTTACTTTTAAAATTCCTAGTAATTTTGCTCTCTAGTTTTTTATTATACAAGTAAAATGTAGTTTCTAGATCTAAGAGTCTTGGATTTATACTGAGATTTCAGTTAAACAGTCTTCTGAGGTTTGAAAATCACTATCTGGTGAGTGTTTACCTCTCTGTCCATCATGTGCTAAATTCTGCAGAACAAAATATTATATGCTTTGCGGTCTTCCAGTATCAGTGATTGATTCGGACTTTTAAAAAGTCAATTGAAAAAGCTAGAGATAATTATAAGACTACCTATTTTTTTAAAATGTAAACATTTTACTTCTAAGAATTCTAGCAATTCATAGAATTAATAAGTCCATGTGGGCTAGAAATGTTAGGAAATATACTACAAAGATGAGGTGATCAGGAATTTTTGTCTGGTTTTTATACCTATATAGACTTTTGCAGTGAAAGAAGTTAACTTCATATAATTTTCTAAGGTCACTTTTTTATAACACTTTAATTTTTCAAAGAAGCTTCAAAGATATTTTTACCAAACCTCTTTGTTCTTTAATCTCCCCTACAATGTATCTATTAAGTAAATATCTCATTCTGAAATTGTCCATTCTGTTTTTGGGAAGCTCTAATTCTCACTAAATTCTTTCTTTTGTGAACCAGAATTCATTTTACTGTAATTTCTATTCAGTGATTTTAAAATCTGTGACTCTTGAAGCTGTAGAAATTGAGTTCCTTCCCTTTTCTAAGTTCCATTCATTGTTACCTGAAGGATATTTCAAATCTCATTATTTTGAACCTTCTCCTTTGAATATATTAACAGATAATATTAATTGAATGCCTATCTTTTATCTTACTAATGTTTAGTATCATTAAATCTTCCCAACAACCCTGTTAAGTATTTGTCACTCTTATTGTTATTATTATTCCCTATGTCCAGCTGAGAGAATAGAGGCGGTGAGAAGTGAGGTAACTTGTCAGGGCTGGTAAATAGAAGACCTCTGATTTGCACACAAGTATCAGGCACCAGAACTCACACTCCTTAATGACTAAATTTTGTTGGCTCCCATGTGGCAAAACTTCTCTATATCCCTGTTAAACCTGGAAATCCAACTAAGTGCAAAGGAATGCTCTTAGAATATGTGACCTGACATAGACAGAGTGAGTCTCACTTTCTTTGCTACAAATATCATAGGCAGTATTATTTAGGACCCAAATTTCTTGTTCCATGATTATCTGTGCCCTTAACTTAAACTACTTTTATTCTGATTTTCTATATTTTAGAATTTTTTTCATTATTTATAAACAAATCTATTGCATGCCACCCTAAAGAACAACATTTCTCCTCCCGCGGGGGGGGGGGGGGGGGGGGGGGGGGGGGGGGGGGGGGGGGGGGGGGGGGGGGGGGGGGGGGGGGGGGGGGGGGGGGGGGGGGGGGGGG
>CAUYQV010048171.1:0-19213 GCA_963574575.1 Galagoides demidoff
CCTCCAGTAGGCATGCACAGGTGCACAAGTACATGTGTACTGGTAACATAAACATGTAAACACACTCAGAAATAGACTGCACAGACCAGAATCCAGACACATGCACACACATGTTCACAAAATGTACAGATACACTCAGAAGCACACATTTCATAAACATGGCTATTTATGAAATCACACATTTGTAAATACATATACACATTAGTGCACATATGTATGTTGGCAATTATTGAAATGTTTGTTGGCCAATTGACTACAGGTAGGAAATCCTTAACTTATAAACAAGTCTCAAGGCTCCCATCTAAGTTACTTGATGCCTGATGTCTTTTCTTCCATCAAAACCTTGTTCCAAATGGGAGAATTACCCAGGCTGATACAGAGGTTACAGGTAAGGTGCCCCATGTCTGAACTCTTCTCCTTTCAGATCACACTGGCCACCATTGGCTATGGAGACAAGACCCCCAAAACTTGGGAAGGCCGTCTGATTGCTGCCACCTTTTCCTTAATTGGCGTCTCCTTTTTTGCCCTTCCAGCGGTAAGTACTTTCAATGTGTGATGTCCACAGTGTGACATGCAGGACCCTCCCCATCTGGCCCCAGATTAACTTCTCAGCTTCATCTTCCATCATCTTAAACCCTAAATTCCAAGCCCTGTCACTCATTAGCCATTTCCTTAGTCTCAGTGGTGTTGCCCCTCTGCCATGATCTGTCCTGCGCTCCTTTGCCAGGACTAGCCCTTCCAAGCAGCACTTCTCTCAAGGCACAGTTTCAGTGCTGCCTTTATTAGGCTTAGTTAGTTGCCTCCTCCAGATATAACTCTGTGAAAACATTTCTAGCCCTGTGCTGGTATCACAGGTTTCCAAGTCTGCCTCCCTGAGGGCTGTGAGCAACTTGGGGGCTGGGATGATCTTTTTAATTTGTTCATTCCCAGCATCTTGCCCAGGGCAGGTCCTCCATACATGTGAGCTCCTTTACCTTGTCTGATCACTTACGTAATAAATGCATTTCCCTCAAGAATGTCTTGGCATGTAATGGAATACCTTCCCCCAAAGCCCAGTGTCAGAAATATAACGACAATAAAAGTAGATTGCATTTACTGAACTTACTGTGTGACCAAATCATGCCAAATGCTTTTCCTGCATCACCTCATTTAATCTTCATGACAACATTGAGTTTGGTGTTGTATTTTTACCTCCGTTTTTCAGATGAGAAAACTAAGCTTTAATTAGGTTAGTAAATTTTCTGTAGTCACAAGGCCATTGGGTTGTAGAGGCAGGAATCCTAAGTCCACCGGTTTTAAAACCCTGCTCTTAATCACGAAGCTTGAAAAAACTTTCTTAAATAACAGCCCCTCTGCCACCCTCTTCATCTTCCATTCTTGTGCTGGTGAAGCTCTTTTTCTGTGGGCAGTTCCAGCTTGTCTTTTCTTTTCTAAGCTATTTGACCTTGGGCATATGACCTCAGTTTTCTTAACAGTTTTCTTAAGAAATAGGCAAGTGGAATGGGGGTACTTCACCATCTCCAAGATCTCATTCAGCTTGAAAAATGCGTGCTTCCACCCACTTAATCCACATGCAAGTTTGACCTGGGAATCAAAACAGATCGCAGTTCTGGGAAGTGTGACTATGGAAAAGTCTTGAGTGACAGTTCATGCAGCTAAAATATTTTTTAAATTTAACTAACATTTACTGGATATCTATTCTGTGCCATAGACCTTACTAAGCAGTTCCTATACATATGTCACATTTTTCTTAACAAAATTATGAGGTGGGTACTATTATCCATCTCCCTGTGGAAGAAATGGAGATTGCAACCCAACTAGCAGGTTTGCCTAGGGTCTCCCAGCTGGAAAGTGACAGAGTCAGGATTGGAACCCAGGCCTTGGGAACTCCAAGGCTTGTCCCACTTACCCAAGCTCCTTACTGTCTCCAAGAGAAGGAAGGGGTCCTCCCCCTTTTGTCCTTTTTGTGGGATGCTGTCTCTGCAGGGCTTTGGAATGCTACTGAGCCCTTCACACCTGCTACCCCAGGATGCGCTCTGACTGCCTGCCTGCTTCTCCCTGCAGGGCATCCTGGGGTCAGGGTTGGCACTCAAGGTGCAGGAGCAGCACCGTCAGAAGCACTTTGAGAAAAGGAGGAAGCCAGCTGCTGAGCTCATTCAGGTCTGTCTGCCTGAGAATGAACTGGAATGGGACTCAGATCTGGGGGCGGGGCGCAGTGCATACACATACGCCCAGGCAGGGGCAGGCCTGCTTGCACACGCTTGCTTGTGGATGGCTATGGGTATTTCCTTGAGTATCTATGTGGCTGGTTTCTCCATGCCCTTATGGTGGCAATCCTATCCCTCTCTCATTCAAGTTCTAAGCTAAGAAAAAAACAGACACAGGACTCAGGGATCACACCGTCAGCTTGGTTACTGATAACAGCTACAAGGACAGCTGGCTTCTTCACATCTGCCATGGGTAGAGAGTCCAGAAGCCAAGAGAGAAAGAGAAACCCTGGGTGTGTGAAGTACTGAGTCACTTCACTGCTTGTCCTGCCCAGTAGACACCATGGACCAGGGGCTGCTGTGCACCTGCCAGTTCTCCATCTCCATTCCTCACCCTTCATGGGCTGGGGGCTGTGGAGAGCCAGGAGAGGTGGTAAAAAGGCAGAAGGGCTTCCTCTTCCCCTTCAGAGGGAGTTCCTGCTTCATGATGTTATGAGCCCTGGGGAATGGAGAGCACAGTGAACAGGAGAGTGGAGTGTTCATTCTAACTGCAGCCACCTGAGTGCTCGGCCACTTGTAAGTTCCTATCCAGTTGTGGGTAGCGTCCCTGTGGGTCGACACAGCATAGTACATGACGTTATTCTACATGTTGTAGTTTCTATGTCAGTCCCAGTCTCCAAGAATCTGCCCCCATCATACACCCAAACCCCAAATCATCAGAGCATCCCAGAGATTCCAGGATAATAGTAGTAAGACCTCATTTCAGGCTCTTTCTTGCATCCCGAAATGGTATAAAAGACTGTTTTCCTGTCTGACTTAGAAGTCTCAAGAAGTCTTCTAGAAAGAGTAGTCCTTGTTTCTATCAAGGAATTTATACCCAGTCCACTCCAATTCATATTTCCACCCCCTACCCACTATACCACTTACTATACAGGATGGCCATAAAGTTCATGTGCAGTTTAAAATAGACAACTAGGATAGTCAAGGAACTTTTTCTGCAGTTCCAGGATAGTCAAGGAACATTGTCTTCCCCAAGGAACTACAAAAAGTTTCTTGAAATGTTGGCTTAATGCGCATTCAAATTCTTAGATATCGAGGGCTTAGAACTGGCTTTTATGTTGTGGCTTCTATGTGAGACTTGCAGGTGGTACCAGGTCACTCTTGCCCTTCTTTTATCTCCTCAGGCTGCCTGGAGGTATTATGCCACCAACCCCAACCGGATTGACCTGGTGGCGACATGGAGGTTTTATGAATCTGTCGTCTCTTTTCCATTCTTCAGGCAAGTGGCGACTCATCCGAATGCTCAGGGCTTGACTGTCCGTCTATCCTATGGGCTGTATTTGTGTGTGTGGCCTCATGGTTTCCTAGAGGACACCCACCCTTCTGGGCAGAAGTTCCCAGCCCAGGCTGTGCACAAGAATTACCTGAGAGCTTAAAAACCTCAGTGCCCAGGCCACATGTCAGATTAACTGAATCAGAATTTCTAGGGCTGGGACGTGGGCATCAATGTTTTGTGAAGCTCCCCAGTGATTCCAGTGTGTGGCCAGGGGTTACCAGCATGGAGAAGCTGATAAGGAAAGGCTCTGTCAATGCATGGGCAGGATCTGTGGGCTGAGGAAGCAGGGAACCCAGATAATAGGCCACCCTAGCAATCCCAGGCACTGCTCCCTCCTGGCACCTGCAGACCACTCTGCACTGTGGGAAAGGGACGGTGGATGAAGGTAGCAGGAGTCATCCTCAGGCTTCCCAGAGATGCTGTTTTGTGTTCTCAGAGGTGGGAGACAGAATTCAAGGACTCAGAGAAAAACAGGAACTTGTGTCCTTGAAAAGAAGTAGGGAAAGAGAGGGGGAGATGCACATTAGCTGTCCGGTATATTCCAGGGACCCAAGTTCAGAGCTGATTTAATCCTGACAGGAACCCTATGAGATAAGTCAGAGGTTCTCATATGTGAAAATGCACATCCAGCACCAGTTCAGCAATCCTGATACAGGTGGGTGGTAAGAGCATCTGGAACAGGAGTCCTGGGTTGAGTTTGACACTCAGGCCAGCAGTCCCCACCAGCAGGCAGGCTGAAAGTCTGTATTCCCTCTGAGTCAGGCTCGGAAACTTTGGACATTTTGACCAGTGTCAGCCACTTCTACAGGCCTCCAAAACCCTTGATCTTTTCACTATGTGGGATTCTAAAATAGAAGGTTTGTGATATAGTGGTCCTGAGCTCAGATTGGTGAGGTTGTGGGTAGGATGCTAGATTCCCAGAGCTATTGACTTGGAAGAAAAAGTAGATGAACAGTTAGCCTTATACGGGGCTGAGACTTACTTCAAAGCAGGATCAGTGGACCACAGTATGACCCAGTAGTAAGTGGGGGGCTCCTCTAAGCCACCCCAGCTTCTTGCACACTCATTATTGTGCCTGCAGTCAGGCTCTGATCTCTGCCTCAATTTGTCTTTTCGCCTCCATCACAAGATCATGGTAAAGATTTCAGGAAATAAGAGATACTTGGGTTCTACTGACTCATTTTCCTGCATAAAATCTTCCATCAGGTGACCACATCAAAGAGAAGAATATCCAAAGCCTGACTGTGATCTCCAGGCCCTGTAGGTTCAGGCCACCCACATCCCCTTTTAGTATCCCATCGTGTTCACTCCTAAAGAGATCCCAGTGGCCGTGCTGCTTTCTGTTCTGGACATTGAGTCCACTGATGTTTCTGAGCCCCTTGTATGAGCTGAGCACTGGGGCAGACCATGGAGGGTCAGTGACATGTGACTTGCGAAGGAGTCTAACTGATCAGCCAGAGAATGACAGGAACAGACTGCGTTCCCGGGAGGTGACAGGAGGAAGTGTGGATTGGACAGGCTCAAGGTCAGAACAAGGAGTCAGTTAGTAAATGCTGGCAGGGTTCAGAATAAGAGGAAATGAGAGCCTAGACCACGGTGAAAGCAATGAGAAGGGAGCCAAGAGGGAGGGCCTGAAAGAGAGCAGGCAGAGGGACTGAGAACCGGGAAGGAGAGGGGAAAACGGCTTCAATAAAGGAATGCTAAGGTTTGGGCTTATTCACTGTGTCTTCCTGTAGTTAGACTTACATACTCAGAAGATGACCTACCTATTTCCGTTTGGTTCTAAAATTCTATTACTGGTGCAATTGTTGAGGCTTTTGGATATCATAAAGCAGAGTCTCTTAGAATGGGCAGAAGACTTCCCCTTAGGAGAACACGGTGACCTTGAACTCAAAAGCAAGAACACTTTGGACACAGAATCAAGATGTGTGCTGTGTATCCAAGGTCTTGGCAACAGACCCACTCTTTGGGTTGGTTTGTTATAAATAAGGCCTTGTCTGAGCTGCCGGGGACTTGGAGGAATACGGCGCTCTGCAGACGGCGGCTGTGGTGTAGGAACAATATTTAAATGAAGAGAGAACGTTTCATTCTTCCTTTTTTTCTCAAGGATGAAAGTATAAAGTCAGTAGAAAAATTAACTTAGCAACATTCTGAAGCAAGGCTGTCCCCTGGGAAGAGAAGGTCCCTGAATTCAATCCTCTCTGTGTTAACGGCAGAGAAGCGCCTGCCTGACAACGTGCTGGTGTCTCTCACCTGCCTTCTAAAGTTCTCTTATTTTCCTTTGGTCTTGTGTGCATTTTTTAAAAATAACTTGATTGACATATGTGTTTCACGACCTGTAAGAGATTCCACATACCATCAAAGGTACCCTTATAAAGTGGAAAATTCAGTGTTCTGAGTATATTGGCAAAGTAGACCATGGAACATCAGTCGCTAATTCCAGAACAATTTCACTATCCCAGGAAGAAACCCTGTGCCCATCAGCAGTTATTCCTGGTTCCTTCTTTTCCTCCAGCTCCTGCAACCACGAATCCACTTTCTGTCTCTCGTCTCTCTATTCTGTAGTAATATAATAGCAAACTCCTGTCGTGTGTGGTCTTTTCTGTATGATTTCTTTCATTTGGCATCATGTTTTCAAATTTCATCAATGTCAGAGTCTGTACCAGCACCCTTTATTCTTTTTTATGGCGTTATAATATCCCTTTATATATGCCACATTTTTTCATTCATTAATCAGCTGGTGGACATTTGAGTTGTTTCCACTTTTGGCTACTGTGAATGATGCAGCTATGGACATTCAGGCGCACATCATTGTGCGGACATGTGCGTTCCAGTGCCTTGGGGACATGCCTGTGAGTAGATTGGCAAGTTTAGGTTGAACTCTTTGAGGAATGAGACTGTTTCCATAGCAGCTGGATCATTGCACATCCCTGCAGAAGGTTTTGAAGGATGAAGTTGTGCAGCCCCCTTGCAACAGTCCTGCCACGTCAAAATTTCCAGCTCAAAGGGGTAGGCCTTTGTTCATTTGCGCGTATCTGTATGTTTAAGGCTAGCTGCGATGGATGGTGGTGGTCTGCATTTCTTCTTTTTTTTTTTTGCTACTTACAATTATAAACTCATTTTTTTGAATTGGAAAGAAACTCAGGAAGTTTCAAGTCCAAACTCAATATTATATGTGAAGAAACCGGGACCCCACCCCTAAAAGTTCGGGAATTTGCTCAAGCCCACACATCAAGTGGGGCACATCTGAGATCACACCCTGGTCTTCTGACCTGCTGGCAGTGGATGCTCTGTGGACTTAGTGTAAGTGGGTGGTAGGCGTCTGAGAAGGCGCGGGAGGATGCCAGGGTGGGATATGGTAGATCAACAGTCTCGTGTATAAGCAGGGATGAGGGCAGATGTTAAAATCCACATGTTGCTTTTCATCAACAAAAGAACCCGCGCACTGCCCGGTCTCCTACAAGTGACGGTGCGTTTTCACCCAACTTCACATATTCTATAGCTGTACTGTCCAATATGGTTGCTGCTGGCCTCATATGGGCTGTTGAACATGTGACTATTAGAAGTGCAACCAAGGAACTAGATTTATCATTTCAATAACCATATGTGACTAGGGGCTGCCCTATTGGACAACACAGCTCTGGAACTGAGATGTTAGGACTGAAAGAGAGAGGAAGGTACTTAGGGCCATGAAGTAGAAGATCCTTGGCTTGGCCAAGAAGAGATAGTTCACGTGTATCTAGGACTTGTTCCTTTTATGACCAGGGTTAGAATTATTGGAGTGCTTGGAAGTGGAGAAGGGACACTGTATGCAGCGGCCATTTGCTGTGGCCACATAGCTTTGGGTCTGCTTTCATGTATGCTATATTATCTAAGCTCGGGGATGTCTTGGGAGGTAGGTAGACTAATGCATTAGGTAACTCCCTTCTTCGTAACCACATAATCAGAGCATCAGTGTGATAAATTAGCTTGCCTAATACCGCTCAGTTAGTAGATGACGGAACCAAGATGGGAACCCAGGTCTTATGCCAAAGCCCATGTTTTTCCCACTGTATCTCTGGGAAGAAAACAGGGTGTCAGTTTGGTGACTTGGTGGTGGGACCACAGGGAATCTCAGGAAAGTGAGTCAAGGTCCTCAGCCGGGAGGTGAGTGGGAAAAGTCTGAGGAGGAGGAGGAGGAGGAGGACACAGGGGGAGTCATCTGGAATGTGAGGAAGGGGCAGGCAGTGGTGTGTCTAATTCTCTGATGTTTCCGTGGTGACTTCTCGAATCTTGTCCTCAGATGCCTACTCACTTTCACTGGTCCCTCTTTTTCTGGATTTGAAGATCCAGAGAATCCTAGAAAGTTACAGCTTTTTCTGTACTCAGGTTTTGAGACCAACTAACCTTTATTGCCCAAGAGTGGAAGCAGGCAATAGGATGGTGTGATGCTGTGATCAGTGCAAGGCTGACTGGACATGAGAGTTCTTCACTCTCTGATGGGCCCTTCTGCTTCTCTGCTGTGATCCTCTCACTCTCTGCCCACACACCTGGGTCCTAGGATAGGCCAGTTCCAGTTATTCCTTCAGCAATTAGTGGACAGGCTGGAGTGTAGGGTGCTCAGATTTTAGAGGGGAAAAAAAACCAGAGGCTCTGCCCTCAGGAGCTCATGGACTATACCTGATTCTAAGATGGTGTGACCTAATGACAGGGTATGATCTCACCAGAGAAGGGATTGGCTCAGTGTAGACTCCAGGTCAATGTATGAGAACCCCAAGGAGAGGCCCCTCGAGGTGGAACTTAACAGAGAAGTAACTGTTCCACTTCCTTCCGGCCCTTGAGCAATTCATTCAGTCTATCTGTGCCTCAATTTTTTCTTCAGGAAAATGGGATGATAATGGTACTTATCTCATAGGATTATTATGAGGATTAAATGAATTAATCCACAAAAATGCTTAAAATGGTACTTAAGTAAAAATTATTGCTCAGTAAATGTTAGCAGTGACGGCAGCATCAACCATGATGGTGGTGGTGGTGACAGAGTTATGTGGGGTGTGGCTGCTACATTAGGACATTCTTGGTTTCCTGGTCTGCCCCTACCCTTAAACAAATCCTCAGCGAGGCCTGGGGCAGCGTCGGTGCTCAGCAGTCATTTTCTGGATGAATGAAGGGAAGGGAAGGAAGGTGAGCGTGCAGAGGCAGCGGTCGCTGGGGCAGGCTGGGGACTGTCCCTCCCTCGTGGTTCCCCCCACTCTCACCACCCTGTCCTAGAGCCCAGCTCTGCTTCATCAGCTTCAGAGGAAGCTTTGGAGGGAAGGCCGGGAAAGGGGATAACTGTCCTTGTAATTTATTTTTTCCCTCCCTCTTCTTACAGGAAAGAACAGCTGGAGGCAGCAGCCAGGTAGGTTTCTGCTTACGAGCCCCTTCCTCCCACCACTGTGTCGGGAAGAGGGTCTATTTCCGTGTGGCACAGGGTGGCTGTGCTGGTCACAGGTCGGGACTTGGGGACTTACTATTGCTGCCGACTCCCACGTTCCTCTGCCACTTTCATGCTGAGGATAACTCAGTAGGAGTAGGAGCAGCAGCCACGTGTATTTGGTGTATCCTGTGGGCTAGGTTCTGTGCCAGGACTTCCACCTACTCAGAGAGGTTGAGTCACTCCCTTTGGGTCACACAGCAACTACTGAGTGGCAAGACCCAAATCCGAAGTCAGGTATGAACGTTACGACTGTGCTGTTTCCAGGACATACTACTTTGCTTTGTTTTATTTGCTTCTTGGGGTCACAGACAACACTTCAGAAAGTGAGTGAGGCTGTTAATTCATGATTCCTAAAACTGCAGAGGTTTCCCAGTAGACCACACTTGCTGCAGGGCCCTGCCGAGACTGCAGAAGCTTCTGGATTATGGTGTTTCTCTAACTGACCTCGCTTCCCCTGCCCCGCCAATGTCACATGTAGGAGAAACTATGGACTCTGTTCTAGACTATAAAGAAAAATCATCTCTTGCAAAGATCAGTGTAAACTACTCATACATTCATAGACATAAATGTACATGCCTATTTATGTGTGTATACATATGTCTATATGTTTTTAAACCATGATGGCTGAAAAGCTACATGTAAGGCCTCACAATTGAACTCCTGGATGCCCAAGTTCAACTGTCTGCTTCCATAGTGACAAAATTTGTTCAGAGGGGGTGAGAGGACCTGAACTGCCTTGTAGGGGACCCACTTGAGAAAAGTGGCCGTTGGGAAGCTGAGTCTAGTCCTCATGAGTGAGCACGGAAAGCCCCATCCAACATGATCCCACAGACGCTGCAACTTCTGGGCCCTTTGTGCATTTTCAAGCTGCCCGTGAGGTTTTTGCCTGGACCCAGTTTAGACTGGAGGGGCGTTTGGAGGAGGGCTGGGCAACAGACAGTGACAACACCAGGGCAGTTGCTAGAGACCCTGGCAGCTTGTGGCTCTGGAGGCAGAGTGGGAAGACGCCACAGAGAACTCTTCCAGATGTGTCTATAGAAGCTGAGGCCCTGATAAGACAGGCTCACTCCGTGCCACACAGCCCATGAGCACCAGCGGTCATGGCACCCGGTCTCAGGACGCCCACAGGGCATTCTTTGCTCTTCTTCTCTCATGACCAGCAGGGTTTTAAATCATGCAGGTGTTGATCCTTCTAGCGAATTATTAAACCTACCTTTAGAGCACTGGTTCTCGATCTTCCTAATGCCGCAATGTGTTTTCATTGTTACAAAGGGATTGGACCCACAGGTTGAGAACCCTTTGTCAGCTTCTCACTGGGAATGTGAGCCTTTTAGAGCCTTCTCTATACAGATCCAAACAGAATTCTCCTAAACTGGGATGTATCACCGTGCACTGAATTCAGCCCTGCTGGTTTAATTAGGGCCCAGAAAGCCACTTTTTGCGGCTTCCTGAAGATGCCTCTGCAGTTGTGGAAAAGGGGCTTTCTGAAATCTGGTCATCAACTCATCCCCCATTCAAGAACACTTCACTCTGCCAAAGGCGATTTCTCAGGGCCAGGGTGCTCGGTGTTCGTGGGCTCATCCCCCTCAGGGAAGAAGAGCAAGGCCAGTCATGTGAGCCACAGTCTCCTGCGTGCATGACGGGAACAGCAAGCAGCTTGGCTGATGGGTGAGCAGGTGATATGCCAAGTGCAATTATGGCTGCACTGTCTGGAGGTACGAATGAGATCTGGAGGGAGGGCAGAATTGTCCACAGAGGAGTCAATTCCTTTACCCAGGAAAGCGGGGAACAAGGTGACTACAGCATGGTCACCAGTGTACGTATGTGTTAGATTAGAACTTACCGACACCCATCTTCCATCTTCCAATAGCGTCTCTCACCAGCTGACAGGTGACTGGTGTTCCAATCTTCCTGTGTTACTGTTTCTAAATAGTGTCTGTTCATCTTACTGCCACCTCCTTGCATAAGTATCCCACACATTTGTTTACCTGTCAGCTGAGTAAAGAATTACATTCCCCGGGACTTAACAGCCCCTGGGGCTACTTTGGGGTTTAGAAAAATAACTTTTTATTCGACCTATTGGAAAGAGCTCAAGCTCATAGTTAGTTATAAAGCTATTGCTTTGTAAGAGTTGTCTTGGCCGTTCTGATTTATGTGGACTTGTTTGAGGAACATAAGCCTGGCTGAATTTGTACTATGACTGAGAGGTTGGCTTTGATAATTTCATGCTGAGCACTTTGTATATGTCATCTTACTTGATTCTTGTAAAAAGGGAGGCAGTTGACACCACCTATCCCTCCTACCCTAGTTAGGATGTCCCACCCATGCTGCTCTTAGGACTCAGAGATTCCCTAATAGAGCATATATGTAGGTGTGTGTGTAATGTTTACAAAATATTCTCCATGTGTTGGCCATCTCCTAGTTAAATTTTATTATGAATATTTTGTAAATATAAAGGTACATTTAGCTATAATTTCCCATTTTCCCTATGTATGGCAACCCTCAGGGCATGTGTAGAAGTTGTCTGTCTTCCTTCTGATTAACCTTAGAATCACAGATCGTGAGAAGGAAGCGTACGCTGTCCCTGTAGACAAGTGATTTTCAGCCTATGTGCCGTGACACACTGGTGTGCCCTGAGAAGATCTTAGATGTGCCACAAAAACTTTAAAGGTCATTAATTAAATTATTTTCAAAAGGAGTTCAAAGCATAGTAAGTATATATTTTTAGTCTTTTTTTTTTCTGGTTAACATAATTTAAGTGTGCCACGGAAGTTTAGCAATAAGTTCAGGTGTGCCAGGAGATAAAAAAGTTTCCAAAACGCTGGTCTAGGTCATGAGCTTCACAAAGCTGACGCTGTGCCTGAAATGTAGGATGTGCCCCATAAATATCTGCTGAGTGGATAGATACATGACCCAGTACAGGACATACTGTACCTCCATTTCACTTATGAGGAAGTTGAGATCAAGCATTCACATAACTCAGACCCAAGTCAAGCCCAGAAATAGCCACGGTGGGCCTTTGAAATGCTGGTCTCTCTGCAGAAGCCTGTGCTCCTCACACCGGGCTGGCCCTGCCGGCAGCACATGGGGCTGTTGTGTCCTCCTGGTTGTCCGTGAGTAGAGTGAGGTCGTGAATCCGACAGGCACACCATCTCAACACTTGTTCTCCAGAAATCTTACATGGCGTCTTCATAGAGCTGCTCCTTCACTTCATTTGAGGCTGGGCCTGATGTTGCTTCCTGAAAGTGGCCTTCCCTGCCCCTCCACCCCCACTCCTCAATATCTATCCTCTTGATACTGAAGGTACCAAAAATGTATACACATTTTAAGAAAGGGAAAACCTGTATTAAAATTGTAATACTCAATATGCATAAATAACAAAAGATAAATACGCGTATTAGACCAAATGCTTCTAAGAGTCTCGCCTATTCTACTCACTGCTCTATTTCTAGCACCTGACAAGATGCCTGGACCACAGCCTGGCAGTAGGCAGCATCCTGTAGATGTGAACTTACTGAGAGCGTGGGCAGGTGGATGGATGGACAAACTTTCCATTCTGCAAGTGTCATAGACACAGCTTGAACTACCTCAGATGGAGAGAGCAATGCAATGACTCACACAGCCCCATCAGAGCAGGTGGGGACCCCGTGGCACAGGAACGCGGCCCTCTGGGTGTCCTCTCTCCATCCCTTGCCGCTACTGCTCTCTCTGTGATGATTCCACTACATCAAACGATTCTCCATACCAATGAAACTCATGCCAAAAGATTCAGTATCACATTCTTTTTCTTCTTTCTTCTGTCCGTCTATCTTTCACCCAACGTTAGTTTTTAAAATTCCAGAGAAGCACTCCCATTTGCTCAGTTTGGGTCATGTATTCACAGCCTGGACAATCCCTATGACTTGGAAGGTAGAGGCTACTCCTGACCAACCTCTGGGCCAGGATCCCACTGTTGGAGTGGGTGGGTGCAAATGAAGGTCAAATCACTTAGTGGAAGTGGGGAGAATCAGTGCCCATTTCATCCCAGGATGAGGATGAAACAGTAAGCAGACAAAAATGGCATTCATTCAGAAATGCTACCTATAAATTTTCAAATTCCTAATAATCATATTGCATAAGTTCTTAGAACAGTTACCTGTGTTGACAACAACCGCTTGTCTGAGCCCATTGGTTCCTTTGTATCTTCAAACCATTTCATCTCAACAGCCGCCATCAGGACTTCTCTTCTCTGTATCTGTCTTTGGAAAGGAAGAAAATTTATCCCAGGCACCTGCTTTATCTTCCATCTGGTGATTCTATCTGGCCCATCACTGAGCTGTCAAATTTAGCAGAGGACTGTTCTTTGGATCCAAGAATTCAAGTATTATAACAATAACTCACAAAGAATGTTTACTGATTGCTTCATACTCACCCTAAGAGGTAGGTACTTTTTTTTTTTTTTTTGAGGCAGAGTCTAGCTCTGTTGCATGGCCTCAGCCTAGCTCACAGCAACCTCAGACTCATGAATTCAACTGATCCTTCTGCCTCAGCCTCCTGAGTAGCTAGGATTATCGGAGTGTGCCACTATGCCCTGTTAGCTTTTCTATTTTGGGGCAGAGAGGGGGTCTCACTTTTTCTCAGGCTGGTCTCAAACTTCTGAGCTCACGTAATTCACGTCCCTTAGCCTCCCGTAGTGCTAGGATAATAGGTATGAGGCACCACACCTAGCCTGGTAGGCACTACTTTTAATCTCCATTTTATAGCTGAGAAACTGAGGTTCAGATAGGTAAGTTGGGCCCATGGCTAGAAAGTGGCAAGAGCACGACTTGGATCCTGCTGGCCTAGCTCCAGTTTCAGGTCCCAGCCACTATGGATCCCTCTGGATGCTGGGAGTAGTTACCTAATCAGTTCTTGCTTGTTTTGTTTTCTTGTACCTTTCTTGGCTCACGTAGCTGAAGTCTCTGCCATGAGAGGAGGCTATAGAGGTGAGAAAAAGCACAGAGCCAGGATCTTATGTGGAGTGAGGGAGCATTTGGCCAGATTCTGTGATTCAGAATTGTCTTCTTTCTGTGATGTCAGCCATATAAAATTTACCTCTCAGAGTCATGGTGATAGAAAAACACCTCCCATGCCATAGACTCAGTGACTCCTAAAGGTAATATAGAGATGAAATAATCCAATCTCCTAACTTGACTGATGAGAAAACTGTTACCCAGAGCAAAACAAGAGGCCTGAACACAATCCCTCTCTGCCATCCAGACCTTCCAGCAGGGTCCCAGGCTGCAGAGTCATGGAGATGCAGAGGGGAGACTCCAGAGGACCAATTTTGTTTAAACTCAGAGGAATCCCAGACCTATCCTGAAGACTGTGTCTCAGTTTTCATTTTGGAATAATTTTGGTTCATAATTGAATTTTGAATCAATTGAGAAATAGACCTAGGAGTCAGAGAAGGATTAAACTTAGGTCACATTTGCTGAGTAAAGCAGGGTTTGATCTGGGGGCAATGGGGAGCTTCATAACAATTCCCACCCAGTCTGGCCTCGGAAGCTGCCTGGGCACAGAGCAGATACTCACCCAGCCAGCCACAGGGCACGGAGAGCTGGGGAAAGACCACATCTGAACTCTGACATTTACTATGGAACTCTCTTGATAAACGAACATGAACCAGCGACTACTGCACGCTCCCTGTAACCCGATCGGGTCATTCACCTCCTCCCATGGAGAGAAGCCAGTAGAAGGCTGGAGGCTTCTTCTTAATTCTTCTGAGAGTGTGGAAATCCTATTTTTATGACTTCAAAAATATGAGACAGCATGATCCCCCTTGCATCACATGCCTGCTCTCTACCTGTGAGCACGTCTTTCTTCAGCACGCAGGAATGAGTCACAGCTCCTCGGCTTGGTTCCGTCATCCTGAAAATAGGACTTTTCACGCGGTACATCCCCTCAGCCCTGCTTGCCTGCTGTGTGGCAGGTGAAACCAAGGTGACAGATGTTTATTACCTGTGTGCCTCTCTGTCTTTCTCAGGAGAGGGCACAGTGCTAGAAGAGCCTACTAAAAGGAGACTTCAGATCTGTTAGGCCCAACCTTTCTGCGTGGAAAGATGGGAGGATGGAAGAGTGAAGGCGAGAAGGAAAAACAACTAAGACCTTAACCCCCATAGCCGCCCTGTGCTGGTCAGTCTGTCTGTGCCATCTCATTGAGCTCTCAGGTCCAATGGCACAAAACAGGTGAACCACTTCTTCAGTTACTCTTGTTTTTGTTTTCTTTTACTCTAGTGACACTGCACCCATTCATCATTCATCCAGCCAGCCAGCCATGGTCCAAGATCCCTGAATGGCCTCTGATTTTATCTGGTGCCACTCGGCCCTCACCTAGGTTGTTTAGAGTACGTGCCCTCCCTGTAGGCCCCCAATCCCAGTCCTCATGCCCCTTGCTTCTTCTGCCTAGAGAGCTCTTTTCTTGGAGGTCAGTCTTCCTCTCACCCTTCATGTCTCTGTATCTGGACCATCATCATCTTCCTCCTGGACTCCTGTAACTGGCTTCCCCCCCACTCCAGACGTCTTCCCTGACCACTCTACCCAAGTAACCTCCTATTATTCTTTGTCACTGCACTCTCTTTGTTTCCTTGCCCGATTTCTAGCAATGAATGTGTCTTACCGTATATCTTCCTAACTTTATCACAAGCTCACTCGAAGCTGAAAAGCACATCTGTTTTAATCACCACTGTATACTCAGAAAGTTTCTAGGATCCTCGTATTTACCAAATCTTGAACACATTGTTGTTTAATAAATAAGTAATGTTAGGTTCATTTTACAGATGAAGAAATTGAATCAGAAAGAGTTAGTGACTTACTGAAGCTGAAATGTCAATTACTGGATAGAAATTTGAACCCAGTGCTCTTTTCATAACACAGAACTCTCTCCCTCCGCTGAGGTTACATACATTTTATTAATCAAAAGGTTGAATATGTATTCCTTCTTTCATTCAGACAAGATCATAATAATGCCTTCAGGTTTACAATATTCCAGGAACTGGGATAGATGCTGGATATACAAATTGAGCAGGGGTGTTTCTGGCTCCAAAGCTTGCCTTTTAGTTTTTCAACCTCAGCACTATTGATATTTGAGACAGACAGCTCTCATGGTGAATTGCTGGATGTTTAACGGTGTCTCTGCCTCTGTCCACTAGATGGCAGGAGTGCTCTCCACTGCTGGGTCAGCAGTAGGCAAAACCTCTGTAAGTTGACCACCTGAGGGTCCATAACAAATTGGCTAGCATGTGGAGGTGGTCAACATAAGGGATTTCCATTAAATACATGTGGTGCATGTCCAGTCTGTGAAAATTAGGTTAACTGAAGGAGGTAGTCAATGTGGGAGGTAGTTAACTATGAAGGTTCATCACCAGATGTCTCCTGGTAGGCGGGGTTGGGGCAGGGTCAAACTCATCCTCAGTGGAGAACCAATGATGATTTCGTTATGGTGGCCAAGCATCACAGATGAGAAAAGCCCAAAGTGTTCTAGGGGCACAGTGAATGGATGTCTGAAGGGTCTTAGTTGCTGAGCATCCAGATTGGCTGACAAGTGAGCCTTGGGGCTGATGCCTGGGCCAAGTTTCGGACATAAACAAGAGTCATTTAGATGAAAAAAGTGATGAAGGTTTCCCCAGGTAGAGTTCTCAGCACGTGCAAAGTGCTAAATGTCAGGAAACTGCGCAGAGCCCAACCTGGCGGCAGTTCCTGGGGTGCTGACAGCTGGGCAGGATCCTGGACAGAGCAGCCTTGATTTTACTGTCCCATCCCCAGGCCATTTATTTGCAGTTTCTACAATTTATGTTTGGAATTGTTCATCTGCACTTAATAAAATCAGGAACCCTGGCTTTCCAGGGAAATCTGATATCAGTTCCAAAGGAGGCTTTTCTTGTAAGTTCTGCACTAGCCTCCCAGAACAAGGCCTGAACTGTGCACTGGAAATCGATACGGAGAAGGCAGAAAAGAGTTTTGAGTTTCAAGGGTGAACTTTGCCTTGCATTTAATTATCCTTGAGGGTCTTGGATTTCAGGCAACGCAATTAGGAAGTAAGCTGATCATCCCCTTTGCTGCAGGAAGAATTCTGTAAGCCTCTTAGGTGCAACGGCTGCAAATAATTTGGAACTGAGGCATCTGACTTATGCCCGACAATGCGCCTGGATTTCTGATGGTGTCTAAACTGTCATCTGTGACCGATGGGGTTTAAGTGAACATGGTTCCAACACTTTAAGTGGTTAGAGGTTACAGTGAAGTTATTTAAGTGCCAAAACAAGCAAACCCTAAATCCCAACACCGATAGAACCAAGAGAGTCCTCTCACTGACTCTCTAAATATTCAGTAATTATAATGAAATTTCAAGTTAGGACAAAGTGGCTGAGATTAATTTTGTTTTGCTTAGTTTATTCAGAATTAAGCTTCCCGTATACTTATTTCCTGCAGAGGTGGGATGCAATGACAGTGTGGGATGTTTTGAGACAAGCATTTAGGAGTACAGTAATATAATATGTAAATCCCTGAAATTCATTCCATTCATGTAAATAAAAGAACAAAACCTTTTTTGTGGCCAAGGAAATTGTATCCATCCTTTTCATACACGTGATCAGCCTCGTACTGCTTCTGTGGGAAGAGGATTACTCACTGAGATAAGGATGACAGCCAGTGTTCACCGAGTGCTTCCTGCATCCCGGACAGGCCAAGCACCTGGCATGCACTGCCTCACTTAACCCTTAAACACCCATGCAAATCAAGGCTTATGGTCATTGTTTTGCCCACAAGGATGCTGGGGACCAGACGACATAAGTGATGTGTCCCAGGCTGCATGGGTTGTCAGGACAGTCTCACCTAGGCTGTCCATGATTTTAGCCACTATGCTGAATATCCAGGTGTGATAAGCAGAGGGATTTGCTGGGTTCACAGTTAACCAGGAAAAGTCCCTGCCGACCTAGGACTCTGTGGGGGCAGGCAGACGTAGAAATGTACAGTCTCCACACAGCGTGGGGCAGGCAAGCCTTCTGTGTGTGTTCAGCTGAGTTCCTGCTTCATCCACTGTTTTTAATGGGCCTGATATTGTCTCTGTTCTGTTAGCCATTCATCTAGTACCAGTCAGGAAAGCGGTTCCAAAAATTTTTACTTTGATTCAGGGAAGATGGAGCTGGATGAATATTGGAGTTTCTCTAAATTTACCCTGGGCTGATTATTCGTGGGATTCCTCAGTAGAACTGCTAGGACAGCACTGGGTGAGGGGGACAGGTCTGGAGGAGTTGGAGATAGTGAGTGCCCACTGCTCACCACATAAGCATTCCCTCGGTCAAGCATTTGCTCCTCTGTCATTTCGGGTATTAGAGCCTTCTGTATGCCAGGCTGCAGGCAGCAGACGTTACAGAGATCATGTGTCATACACTCCAAACCTCCCTGCAGCCCCCTTAACAGATGAGGAACTGGTGTTCAGAGAGCACAGTCTGACTGTGTGCCAGGAGTGTCCACGCCCCATCTCTGCAGCACCGACCCTGGACCCCTGCACTGCACCAAGCTGCAAAGACATCAGCAGCTGCTGATAGAAACACGTGGGGATCCTAACCAGACACGCTGTTTGAAAAATACATTATCTCACACCCATGAAGAGCTAATTCGACCAGCCATATTCTTTCACGTGCTCATTTATTCCCCAATGACACAAGTGCATCAGTATATGTTGTGTGCCAAGCCTCTTGCGGGGTAGTGGGGAGGAAGCTGGTGCTTTGATGTGTGAAAACAGGCGACGTGGCTGTCTTTGGAAAGCCCCATACACAAAGGCTTTATCCCTATGTTCACTGTGGGAAGGGCAGGGGAAGTTGAGAAATAGAAAGACAAAATTAATGTCCAGAGCTGTGTCCACCTGCTGTGTGTCCACCTCTGTGCCATATCCCTGACAATCATCATCTCACCATAACCAGGTGAAGCAGGGAATGTGTATCCCTATTTTACAGATAAGGTACTGAGGCTCGAAAGGTCACCCATTTGCCCAAGGTCAGCCAGATGGGAAAGATGGAACTGGCTTGACTCAGCGCCTGTGGCTAAATCGGCTAAGGCGCCAGCCACGTACACCTAAGGTGGCGGGTTCGAATCCCCAGCCCGGCCTGCCAAACAACAATGATGGCTGCAACCAAAAAATGGCCGGGCGTTGTGGCGGGCACCTGTGGTCCCAGCTACTTGGGAGGCGGAGGCAGG
>CAUYQV010048172.1:0-18657 GCA_963574575.1 Galagoides demidoff
TTTTTTTTTGGCTGGGGCCAGGCCTGAACCCGCCACCTGCAGTATATACTCCTTGAGCCATAGGCACCACCCAGTACAGAAGTTTTTAATTTTAATAAAGTCCAGATTATCAATTCTTCATTACATGGATCATGCCAATTGTTTTATCCTAGTATATATTAAATAAAAATGCAATTCATTTTTAATATCGTATCCTCCTATATTCACTTAGTTCTTTTAAAATTTATTATTTTCTGTGGATTCCCTGGGATTTTATACAAACACTATCATGAATTATGCAAATTAACACAGTTTTACTTCTTCCTTTACAATCTGTATGTCTTTTTTTTCAATGAATTTTTTTATTAATTTTCTTACTTATACATGTGTCTATTAGGTTTCCACTTTTGCCTTTTTTTTTTCTTATCTTGTTGCATTGGCTAGAACCTATGGTGCAATATTGAATAGGAGTGGTTGAGAGCAGACATTTTTGCATTGTTTTAGATATTAGAGGAAAAGCATTCAGTCTTTCACCATCATATATAATGTCAGTGATAGATGTTTTGTAGACCTCTTTATTAAGCTGAAGAAGTTCCCTTTTATTCATAGATTCTTATTGTTTCAGGTTAGAATTAGGTTACACTATTTGCATTTGTTAGGTCAAGTCCCTCTTATAGTTGTGTCTTGCCCCAGGAAGTGTGCCATACACCATAACCCTGTACCCCCCCACCTCCTTCCCTCTCTACCCTCCACCTTGATTGATTTGAGTTTTTCACTTATGTGGACATGTATTAGATCATCTACTGGGTTCATTTTACAATTGAGTACATTGGATTCTTGCTTCTCCATTCTTGTGATGCTTCACTAAGAATTCAACTCTATCCAGGTTAATACAAAAGATGTAAAGTCTGCATCTTTTTTAATGGCTGAATAGTATGTCATGGTATACATGCACCGCAGCTTGTTAATTCATTTCTGGGTGGGCATTTATGTTGTTTCCACAATTTGACGATTGTGAATTGAGCTGTGATAAACAGTGCAAAAGTCCTTATGATAAAATGATTTTTTATGATTTTCCTTTTTTATAATGAATGGGTGTTGGATTTTCTGTGCCTATTAAGATGATTGAATCTTTTTTTTTGTTTTTTAGTTTTTTACTACTGTGAATTATATTGAATGACTTTTAAATGTCAAAACAGCCTTGCATTCTCAAGAAAAATCCCAGTTGGTCATTCCCCATTATCCTTTTCACGTGTTGCTGGATTCAATTTGTTAATATTTTGTTATGGGTTTTTGTACCTGTGTTCATGCGAATATTGGTCTGTAACTTTTTTATGTGTAATACATAGTAACTGTCTAGTTCTGGAACCAGGGTAATTCTCAACTCGTAAAATAAGTTGTGAAATATTATCTCCTCTTTTATTTTCTGAAAAGTTTATTGTTTGCATATGGCAGGTATTTCTTTCTTTCTTAGATGTTTGGGAGAATTCACTAGTGGCAAATTCATTAGTGGAAGATGCTTGAACCTGGAGCTTTTGTTTTAGGAAAAATTTAAAAATATCAACTCAATTTCTTTAATAGATTTTCAGGTTAACTATTTCTTGTTCAGTGAGCTATGATAGTTTATGTTTTTCAAAGACTGTCCATTTCACCTAAGTTATGACATTTATAGACATGACATTGTTCATAATATTTTATTATTGTCACTTTACTATCTATAGGATCTATTCATACTTTCATTCCTGATACTTTCCTTTTTTTACCTTTTAATTTCAGTAGAGGTTTTTCAATTTTATTGATCATTTCAGAGGACCAGGATTTTATTGATTTTTCTCTATTGTTTTTATGCTTTTTATTGAATTAAGATTTTTTGCTGTTACCTGTACTACTTCTGTCTCTGCATAATTGGAGTTTATTTGCTCCTCTTTTTCAAAAATTTCTTAAGGTGGAAGTTTAGATCATTGATCTGAGACTTTTCTCCTTTTATAATAGAAGCATTTAATAGAAATTTCCCTCTTCACACTGTTTTAGCTGCACTCCACACATTTTGATATGCTGTTTTCATTTTTATTCATGTCAAAAAATTTAAAAATTTTCTTATGTTTTTTTCTTTGACTTGTGAGTTATCGAGAAGCATGCTGTTTAATTACTAAATATTTGGTGGTTTTTAATATAGCTTTAAGGAATTGATTTCTATTGTAATTCTATTTTAATCAGAAAACTGTATCATCACCCACCTTATTGTTGATTTTTTTCATTTTTAAAAGAACTTCGCTTAATTCTTCTCTTTTCCTCTCTAGATGGGCTTGCTATGCTTCAGAATGTGGATGGCACAAAACAATTGCTCTAGCTCCCAGGTGCGTGTGACTTCTCAGCTCTCAGGCCCCTTAACAGGTCTTTCCTGGGTTCTCATTCTAAATTCTCAAGAGAGTGCCTGACTGTATCAGCTTGGGTCCAGTCTAGTCAGAGGTCCCAAGGCTGTAGCTGGCACATGGAATTAACAAGGTCTGGTCTATCCCTTTAATAGAATTGTTGATAAAAAACAGTTTATAAATAGATGACACATGAACTAGACAGCACTCCAAAAGTTCTAGTACATTTATTTAACAGAGGCATTTGTCAGCTTTATAGAGGAAGAGAAAAAAAGCTTTGGAGTCCAGGTACAGTGGCTCAAACTCATAATCCTAGCATTTTAGGGGGGAATCAAGGGAGGAAGATTCCTTAAGCCCAGTAGTTGGAGGTTATAGTGAGCTATGATGACAAGACCACATTCCAGCCTGGGTGACAGAGTGAGACCCTGTCTCGCCTAGGGAGGAAAAAAGGAAAAGAAAAAAAAAAGCCTTAGAATAAAATGGGACCCTAGTTTGCAGCAGCTTGGATAGAATTGAAGGCCATTATCCTAAATGAAATAACACAAAAATGGAAAACCAAATACCTCATGTTTTCACTTATAAGTGGGAGCTAAGCTATTGGTATGCAGAGGCGTACAGAGTAATACAATGGACATTGGACACTCAGAGGGTGGGGAGAGCAGTGAGGGTAGAAAAAACACCTACGAGGTGCAACTTACACTATTCAGATGATATGTACACGAAAAACCCAGACATGCCACTATACAGTTCATCTGTGTAACCAAAAACCACTTGTAGCCCTAACTCTATCAAAATAATAGGGTGGCACCTGTGGCTCAAAGGAGTAGGGTGCTGGCCCCATATACCAGAGGTGGTAGGTTTAAATGTGGCCCTGGCCAAAAATTGCAAAAAATAAATAAATACATAAATAAATAAATAACTGGAAAATTACCTTTAAAATGTGGAACACAGGCTTTCGAAGATCATGGTTCTTTTGATGCTTCTATTGGTGGTTAAGTCTCAGGTTGGAGTATACAGCGGTGGTACAGGGGTTAGTGAGAGTCATACAATAAACATAACGCATCTTCTTGAAGCATTTTTACTCTAAGTTTTAGGGAAATTTTAAAGTACAACAGGCATGAATGTATGATGGAATAGACTGAAAAATAGTTCAAGATTTTTCAAGATCTGCAACAGAACTTGAATTTCATGGCAGTGGATGGCTTATTTGTGGAAAAGCGTGTATAGCTTTTTTGTTAGGAACCCAGGTAACCTTAATGAAAAATGTTTAAAAAATCTTATCCAGATTCATAATCTTTACCCCTGTGTTAGCATTTAAGTAATATTTCAATCTTTACTTTGTGTAACTTATGTAAATATTTTTCATTTAGTAACAAGTCAGATTGTCCAGGGCTTCTAGATTCATAGGCATGGATGAAGGGATACCAATTATGGGATTAATCTTAAGCATGCTTAATGTACACCTATGATATGCTAGGTTAAGTATGTCTCCTGCATATAGTTTCTTTTACATTTACTTTGCTTAGATAAAGAGGAAATGAAGTGGGGAAGATAAAGTTGAAGGTAGGTGGAAATGCCAAAGCTATTTCCAGTCTTGAAGGAAAAGTAGAGAGGAGAAAAGGGAGTGAGATCATGTTGCAGAAGTAATACTTAGTGCTAGGCATGCTGGGTCTCTTGCAATCAAATTAGGATGCCCAGGGAAATGCCTTGACAATCATCAAGGTGAGCAAACATATCTCTTGGATCCAAGTCCATGTCCATGACCTCACTCCATACCTGTAGTCCCTCCTCCTGCTCAAATTTGTAGCTGAGCAATCATTAAATTGGCAACAATAAACCAAGAACAACGGAAAAAGCAAATGAGAATTACTAGCCTTAATTTTCTTCTAGGGAAATAATGTAGAGTATTGTACATATAAGTGGAAGGCCCAAATTACATGATGATTCTAGTTATGACATGCACACCGTGCAGTAAGTGGTACAATGTGCTCACATCAGATGTTTCGCTCTCCAGTTCCAAAGGCATTCCTACTGGAAGGAATTTGAGACCATGAAGCTTTGTATACATGTGATGCTGAAAGGGATGTATTCTAGTGTAGAACGCCTAGCCACACATGGGCTTTGCAGTTGATTCCTAATGTTCTACTCTTACTACTGGGTTAGCTTGGTTCTTCAAACCCTGTTAAAGTACCAATATCCCTAAGAAGACAATTAATTTTTTTCATCATGGTATAGCTATGAAAATAGAAGGGGGAATACCACAGCTGATCTTGGTTATAGCTCTCCCACTGGATTTCTGTGACCAGTGGGCAGGGCCCCTCTTTGAATTTCTATAACTTGTCTGTGCAGAAGGGGCTGAACTAGATCTTTCATGCCCCTTTCAGCTTCAACTTTCTGCCAGTCTATGAGAAGAGACTATGTGGGCAGGACCATTTTTGGAATGGGATTTGAATGAACAGGTTTCTACCCTCTGGGCAATAGACCAGGAATGGGGAGGCAGACACCCAATGCCAAACTTTTTTATGCTGTATTTCTGTCAAGGAAAATTCCTAGAGCTGTATTTCTGCATGATCATAACAGTAATAAAAACTATTGTTAATGCCCGTTGTATGCTTCTGCCTTCTTGTTGCCCTTTACCTCAACTACTCACAATTCAGGACAATTGCTAATGTGTAGGATCATGGCCTAGGTAACTTGAGTAGGTTTGCATGCTACCTGCTTCTAAATCCTTTTAGCATCCTTAAGAATCATCCAATGATGGTCTTATCTCTAGGGGGAAAATGATTTTGTGATTACCAAGTCTGTTAATCTTCCCTCATCTCCATAACTTACTGAGCAGAAAAGGCAACAACAGACCTGCATGTGTAAGAAAGTAAATTGAGTCACGTGCTGGTAGTTTAGAAGTTATGCGACAGCCAAGTGGTGAAGTCCAGGAGGCCATTGGAAATGAGTCCGGGGCTGAGGTGGGAGCTGGATTTAAGGGTCATTTATATACAGTTGTTCTTGACCCCTCCACTAATGCCCATGACTTCCACCTTCTTTATTTTTAAAGTTAAATTTCATTCATACCTGTAAGCTGAGCACTCTGGGAAGCTAAGGCGGGTAGATTGCCTGAGCTCAGGAATTCAAAACCAGCCTGAACAAAAGCAAGACCCTGTCTCCACTAAAAATAGAAAAAACTAGCTGGGCATTGTGCTGGGTACCTGTAGACCTAGCTACTTGGGAGGCTGAGGCAAGAAGATCTCTTGAGCCCAAGAATTTAAGTTGCTGTGAGCTACCATGCCAAGGCACTCTATCCAGGGTAACAGTGAGACTCTTCTCAAAAAAAATTTTTTTAAAAATTTATTTTATTTTATTAGCCCTCACATGGCATTGAGCACCTTTTCCAAAACATAATAATACACATGTATTTATATTTCTTATAATCTACAGCATCAGTTAGATGACATGACTGAGAACTAGAAAAAATTTGAAGGATTTATGTGTTTTTGAAAGTCTTAAAGCTGATTATTTCTTGTCAAATTCTGGAGAAGAGAGTTTAGGCCAAAGTCAAGATTAGGGTTAGTGTTCTCCTGACAGTTTCTGATTCTGACTGTGTTCTTCACCTATCTCTCCATTCTTAAAACTGGGGTTCAGTCTCATTTCAAATGGGACAGAATTCCCTAGGCAGTGTGAGGTGTGGGAGACATCTTCAGTGTCTATGGAGTATCTGCAGGGGTGGGGAGCAAGCAGGGTGTGGTGCCTGGTACACTGTCTCTCCCCAGGAAAGTTAGTGCAAGGAATCCTCTTCCCCCTTGGGGCCTTTGCCGGCTGGCATCAGTGAGCTCAGCTTGCAAAGGGGCTGGAACTCCCTGACCAGAGGTATGCTGCTGACTTAGAGATAATTTACTGGTAGTTTCTGCCACAACCTGCTGACCCCTTTATAGGAATCACTGTAAAGATGAAACAACTTATTATTTCTCTTTTTTCTTAGTGTCTCTGGTGCCTGAAACCTTCAGAGTGATCATGACATTTCATGTTTATCATTAACATTCCAGCTGAAAGCATCCTCTTTTCTCCCCCCTTTCCCCTTATTCCTGCCATGGTCCATCTGCAGTTCAGGTTATCAACTGCCCAGAAAATGCCCTCTCTAAAGCCAAAATATTGGTGAGCTAGACGGGGCCATTTTCAGCATGGCCCTATTTACCCAGGGCATGTGCAGTGTCATCTAATTCTGATAACAGCCTGGGGCTGTGGGTGCAGATGGTTTCTTACCCCAGATACCTCATTAGTCAGTGCTGTCTTCCAAATCTCCCTCTGCAGGTCCATTATCAGAGACCTGGAACAATTGTTTTTATTCAATAGTTTAATATATCACCCCTTGAGCAGCAGGCTAAACCTGAGCATCTTTCAGACTCCTGTGCTGTCATTAACATGCTTTTTAACTCAAAACAGCTGTTCTTCCTTCCTCCTCCCCCTCTTCTACTCTCCCAGTCTTTGCTCCTTAGACAAATTGTACTTATCCAGAAACTTTGGAGAAAAAGTATTTTTGAGTAAATGAGAGTTCTGGAAAGATAAAGATCTGTCTCTTTCAGCATGAACACTTCTTTAATTTTAATCATTCTGATGGAAATATTTCCAATACATTTAGTAGCTCCTTAGAGAAAACAGAACATAATTTAAACTTTTTCTTGATTGCCTGAGATCATCACAGTGAGCAAAAATTTTGTTACTCTACTTAAATACAGTAGGGCCCTGAGGGTTTTGGGGAGATGTAAAGGGTCCTAGATTTCTGTGATTCTGAAGTTATTTTGGAAACTTTGAAATAGACTCCTTGTCTCCTTGATTTTTATCAGGCTAGTCTTATCAGTCTCGTTATCAACATACCTGTCTTCTGCCCCAATTCTCTAATTTTCATTGTTGACTGTGAGCATGGAAGACCAAAACACACATAAACATCCTCCTGTGCACACGTGGGCTTTAGAGCTGTGTGCCAAGAATTGTGAGAAACTACCTGAGAGTCTTCCAGGAGTAAACTGAAAATATTACCAATTATCTATTTCAGTTTTCCAGAGGCTGTTGTGGTTAAAGTTTTTGCTTATTTTAGAAATAGAAAGTTGCAAGACAAGTGAGTTTAATGTTAGTTGAAAAGTTACTCCCAGATTTTTAGAAGGTTCTTCCTCAGTTTCATTTTTTATTTTCACTTAACTAGTGTAGGCAATAGTTGCTAAAAGGGGATTTCTTTTATAGGAGGCCCTTCATTTCATTATCCCAACTTCACATGCAAACTATTGCACTGTCTTTAAAAATGTTATTATGATATTCTCAAACGATTGTCATTTTTTTTTTAAACCTACAGGTGCGAAAAACAAACTGCAACCACAAGAACTAAATCTCTCTCTTCCTCCCTGATTGTTCTCTCTGGCAAAGTTTTGTGGAAAGCTGAATAAATGAACAAGGCCATTTGACAGAGGGTAACCCATCCGGGTTCCATTGTGCAATGCCTTGAACGTAAGTCCTTTTCAACTAAACGGAGGCATATTTTCTTTTATATTGTTGACTTTGACCCTGAAGCTTAGCAAAGAACGCTTGTGCAACATTTTCTGGATCGATTTGTCATCTGCACAGACATGCGTTTTTCTCACCATTAAAGGGAAACCAAACCCATCTACATAATCCCCCCTTCTGCTTTGTTTCTTTCCAGTCCCTCATGTTGTGGATTCTGAAATATTAATGAAGGGATGTGAAAGTAGTAATGTGCTCCTTCTTAGACCCAGCCCCAGTGGGAGCAAGGTCATGGGCATGGAGTGGGAGAATGAGAAATGTCCTCCTTTTGCAAAATAATGGTGCTCAATGTCATGTTGCTAGATTCTGCCTGAGAATCTCTCAAGGGATTGGTCTAAAATCTAGCTTCCTGGGCGGGATTACACATCTACTGAATCAAAATTCTGGAGGGTAGGGCTTTGCAATTTGCATTTTAAATCCACGTATTTTAAATTAATTGAACTAGATGTCCAAATGTTTTGTTTATCAAATTTTATTCCTCTGACGCTTATGTGACTACTAGTAATAGTTAAATACCTATGGAATAGTCACAATAAATTTTATTGTAAGAATAATACATTTCATTTGTATAGCAGCATTTTAAACTTTTCCAAGTGTTTTCCTACATATATAAAACGCTTGAGGTAGGCAGGGGTGTATTATTACCTCCATTTCAGAGGTGTATGGTAACTGAGGCTTCTGGACTTAATGACTTGTGCAAACACATCGGAACTTAGTGGCCAGGAGTCAGGGCCAGAGTGCAGGCCTTCTAGCCTCTTATTACTGCACCTTTGGTATTGTAAGATCTGAGACACCAGAGGAAGCTTTATTAAAGCACTCCTTAAAAAATAGACCTGAGCTGAAACCAGCCCCTTGTGAGCACTCCACATGCTGTTGAGTGTCCCAGGCATTTGCTTCTGTAAGATGAAAGCCTGGACGAAGCCTGGGCACTGGGGGAGAAATGGGAACCTTCCAAACACAGAAAATCTCATTCCTTGTCCGTTCATCCCCTTCAATTTTCTGATCTTTTCCCTCCACTCCCTTTTTTTTATAAAGACTCAGACTCTGAAATAATTATATGAAATTAAGTTGGCAAAAACCAGGCTTGTTTCCTTAAGATTGATGAGTTAACATTTGGGCAGTTTTCTCAGGACTCAGGGAGACTATTATTTCTGAGCTTGGCTGCAGGAGTTTTGCTCTTCCCCAGGCAGGGGAGTGTCTCCTCCCCTCAAACTATATTTCTTTACTCCATGACACCTCCCGCTGTGAAACAGCTTAACTATGAGCAGAAGTTCATAAAAAGATTTTCCTTTTTTTTTTCTTTAAGTGCTGGAGACTTTTTTTCCTCTTACTTCTGATCATAACTACCTACTGTCTGGGGGAAAAAAAAAAGAAAAGAAACAGCAGGCTCTAAACTTCCTAACTCTGTGAGCCTGCATGCCAGTTGAGTGTCTAGGAGTCTGAGGAAGGTGAGGGAAACACTTTCCAGCTCCACCTGCCTGTTCTTATCTGTATATCAAGATAAGCAGGCTGGTTGGTTCTTAGCAGAAAGGAATCTCTTCATGCAAATTACATCTGTCTTAAAAAAAAATAAATAAATAAAAATGAAGGTGTGACTTGGTCTGTCCCTTTCCCCCTGTATGCAATCAAATGAATGAGAGATTGAAAGAAAACTGGGATTCTTTGGATTGGAATAGAGCTTGGGCGTCCAGGCTGGAGCCACGCTGAATTTCCTGTGTTCCTGCTGCAGCCTGTGAGACCAGCAGGGTCAGATTCAAGAGGTGCTTGCCTGCCTTGACACATCATTTCTAATTACATTGCCTTTGTAAACCCTTCCCTTTCACTTCATAGGGCTTGTAAAAGGTGCCTGCAAACTTCGGCCTTCCTGTGCCTCCCTGCCCTGAGGTAGCAATCCTCCTTTCGCAGGAAGTGCAAGGCAAAAGTTCAAAGCTTTCTTCAGTCAAAAGAAAGTGTGCCTGATCCAGTATAACATGATTAGGTAACAATTAGACCAAAAAGTGCCAGGGCTCCTGCCTTTTCTGCCTTCCTAAAAGATATTGACCATTTCCTTGTTCAGTATAGAGATGCAAAATCAAATTGGACACTATTTCGGGTCAAAGCCACAACAGCTTTGGACTACCAGGAGACAGGGAGGTCTAAAGTGACTTGATGGAATGTCCTCACCAAACACAGAGGCTAAGGGATGGAGCTGAAGGGATAAAGCAAGCAAGAAAAGGTCCACAGACCCCAGACGAGCCCTGCCGCTCTGGTCACTTTCTGTACAACTGCCAGGCTTGTTTCCTTGTTATAACACAAGCTCAGTTCAACCTACGTTAAAAGGGGGCTAAGAGAGGTCATAAATCTTTCTGGGCACTGAAGATCCATGGAAAACGCAGCCTGACGTCTTTGACATCTGTTTCGGGTTCTCAGCCTCAGCTGGCCCGGCTGCCTTTCCTCCTGTGATAAGTCACAAGCCCTGCTCTAGCCGCTGAGTGGCAGGTATAGAGTGTCTCCCCCAGAGCGCCGGGGCCGAGGGGTGAGCGTCCGGGCAGCAGCCGGCCTGCTGATAGCGCAGGTCGGGGCCGAGGAGCTGGGGGAAGGGAGGCTGCAGGACTGACGCGTAAACGGGCGGCACACTCAGCCCGCCGAGGGGAGGCCGGCGGCGGGGTGGGGGGGCGGGGAGAGCGCTGGCTGAGGTTGGTCACACGGAGATTGAATTTCAGCTGAATTAGATCAGAGCTGTGGGAAACAGCACCTCCTTCACACACACAGCCGGTCTCGGAGGATGATGTGGGAGGGCGGCTGGGGAGACAGAGGCAGGCAGCTGCGCCGAAATCCCGACCCGAGTTGGCTCGCCGCAGCTCGGGGCTAACTTAATTACTCTCCGCTACCTCTCCGCAGCTGGCCGGCCAGACTCGGGGGGTTACACGGAAAGGCTCCCTGGTGCCGGGGGAGATGGGGCGGGCAGCATTGAAACACCCTGTGTTGGGGGAGTGAGGCTGTGTGTGTCTTTAAAAGAAGGAAAAGCGTGATTATGAAAATATGGGGAAGGAGGGGAACTTTCAGGGCCACAGCTGCAGAAGGCAAACTCCAGAAGGGATTTGGGTGGCTTTCCCCGGTACCTTTAGGGTTTGATGTTTTATAGCATTTCATTAACATGCAACGTGAGCCCTGCATACCGCAACCGTGCTCACCGCTGCTGCTGCTGCTGCTGCTGCTAGGAGCTGCTGCTTTAATCCCCTTTCTCTGCTTAATAACCTGACGCCATTTCAGTGACCCAGAATCCCAGCTTTTCTTGGGGAGGCACTGGAGGAGTGAAAAATTGGGAGAAAGTTTTCGAATTAAAAAGGGAACACTTGCAGTCCTATTAAAAAGGCCAAGAAGTCAGCTACTTTGAAATCCACCCCCCTCAGCAGGGGTGGGCAGAGCCTTTCCAGGAGGCAGTGGGAACACATTTGTTCCCCAAGCTGGCACCAGAGTTGCTTTCTCCAGGGCAGCCACGGCCTGGCATTCTGTGCGTGCTGTTTGAATCAGGAGCCTTCAAATGATCCTTTTTTCTTTTTCTGTCACTCAACAAGAGGCTGGCGGCAAAAATTCCTGCAGTGGCTTCTTCTGAACCAGGCAGAAAACAACCCTTGAGGCTGCCCAGTGCTCCCTAATCTTCTGGTGTGCACGTCAATTCTGAGTCTGCTGTTGCTGCTGTGAAAATGACCCCAAGCGACTGCCCCAAGATCCCGTGTTTATTGCCGTGCAGTGGGCTTTCTGCAGAGTGCCCCTTTTCTTAGACTGAGAAGCTTCTGGAGTTTTGTACAATGCCTGGGCCTTAGGAAACCTGCCAGGATGTCCTCAGTAGGATGAATTATCACCCCTGCTGTAAGAGAGCAACACCCTGGGCAGAAAAAGAGTCTCCTGTGTGGGATCTGACTCAAGGTTGGAATTCTTAGGCGCTCACCACTTTGTTGGGTTTCTCAGGACTGGCAAAGAGATGCCATTAGAATCTGGGTAAGAACTCTGGTGCTGTTTTAGATTCCCCTAGATTAGGTGGAGACTCAAAAACGTATGTGGAAAGACTTCAGAGAGTCATCCGAAGTTGCATTAAGCATTTATGTGTAAGCATTTTATATATTTTCCCCAGACCCAGGAAGAGTCTTCAGTCTTTTAATCAATTTTTTTGTTTTTGAGACAGTCTCACTTTGTCGCCCTTGGTGGAGTGCTGTGGCGTCATAGCTCACAGCAACCTCAAACTTGGGCTCAAGTGATCCTCTTGCCTCATCCTCCCAAGTAGCTGGGACTACAGGCGCCTGCCACAACCCCTAGCTATTCAATCGATTTTCAAGTGTCTAAGATTCCTCCAGATTAAAGGACTAGTGTTTTTCAGTGAAGAGTTTTCAAGAGTGATTTTAGGAGGGGACATTGACTTCTCTCAATCACCGGCTCTGCCACGTACAATGCACTGTGTACTGTGTACACTGGATGCTGTGTCACGGTGGAGCCTGGCTGCTGGGCTCATGTAACTCTGAACAACTGGGAGAGCACACACAAAGCCGGGCAGGGCATACCCACAAAGTCACTGCAAAACGTGGCTGAGCTGGCTCGGCGCCTGTGGCTCAATTGGCTAAGGCGCCAGCCACCTACACCTAAGGTGGCGGGTTCGAATCCCCAGCCCAGGCCTGCCAAACAACAATGATGACTGCAACCAAAAAATGGCCAGGCGTTGTGGCGGGTGCCTGTGGTCCCAGCTACTTGGGAGGCGGAGGCAGGAGACTCAGGAGTTGGAGGTTGCTATCAGCTGTGATGCCATAGCACTCTACCCAGGGGGATAGCTTGAGGCTGTGTCTCAAAAAAAAAACCAAAAAACAAAAAAAAACCCGGCTGAGTTGAAGGACTCAGATGATGCATCTATTCAGTTGCTACCCCAGTCCCATGGCCATGCTGTGGGAAGACTTATTAACAAAGAGAAAGACATTACACAATAACCTTAAAGAGTTTACAGTCTGGTTAAGACTTGATGAACCTCTTGGATTAAACAAGTTAGATAAATATTGAGCAAGATTTAGGTCTATCCTATGGAAGAGAGTGCACTGGCCTGTAGTGGTAAAGACTCCTTTCCGCCTGGTAGGGAAGGTTCTTGGGTAAGAGGTGGTTGTTATAATACATCTTGAATGCCAGGATCTCATAGTTCTTTCTGGAATTGATATGTGGATGCAAATTACAGGTGTGTTTTGTCTTAAGAGAATCTGGGTTTTATAAGTAAGTTGACTTCTCAAAGCAGATAAATTGGGGATGGGGATTATTTACATTAAACAGTAGCCACCATTAATGCAGGATTCACACAAACATGAGTTTTCTATACTTTATCTCAATTAATCCGACAATACAATGGAATAGGAACAATTTCTTCCATTTTCCAGATGAAGAATTTAAGAATTAGAGAGTTTAAGCTCCTTTCATGAGATTACTTCTCTACCAAGTGGCAGAGAGAACCAGTGTTGGAAGCCAGCTCAGCCTATCTCCAAGGACCATGATCTTCTATTCTCTACTAGACAGCTTCTCATTACAGTAGGATTCAGTGCTTTGCCAGAAATGTCAATACCCCAAATAAGACTAGTTTAATATTTTTTAAGTAGGAAAAAAAAGGAATGGATCTTTACCAAGTTATGTCAGGGGATGCAGCTATCTCATTTTGTCAAAAATCAAATTTTATTAAAAAGTTAAATTCTTATCGAATATTTTCAAAATATGTTTGTCAGTTAAAGTTGGGTACACATGTGCAAATCATCTCCCTCAACCAATCTCACAAACTAGCCAAAACTTTCCCAAGGCAAAGAGCAGATTTTGCTTGTTCTTTTATCCCCTTTGTATAGTAGGATGTCTGTCTTATGTCAGTAAATAATTAATGAATGACTGAGTAAAAGAATAAACTTATTTTGAGGACAAAGATAAGGAAGTTTTATTGTTTAACACGGAAGCAGATCACCCTGGGTACCAGATACTAGATGTGGATATAGCTTAATATACACCAAAAGTGAGTTCATATGCAGAAGACTTAGAAATAGCTGAGAAAAAAATAAGATAAGGATATAAAAATCTTATTTTCGAACCTGGAAAAGCTATACTTTGTTTTTCTGATGTTTACTTGTTTCTACTCAGATTGGAGATAGTAAAAGCTCTTGCTAATTGAAACTTCTTTACCCATGAATAGAATACCTACCTTTTCCAGAAATCTCAACAAATTATTATAGCACTCTGATATATTCAACTATAATACACTCCTCCCCCTCTCAGTGGGTATTTTTGATAAATGTGGATGTGCCTGGGGTTTTCAGTATGGGAAGATAACTTTTTTTTTTTCCAGTTGGGAATGAAAATAGTTCATCAACATATAATGTTTTTGGTGAACCAGAGTTCAAAAGAGTAAACCAATTTTGAGGAAAGCAATCATGGACTTGGACTTGAATTGCGGCTTAGGAAAGGCCATTATTGTTGAGAAGTATCCTGAAATAAATATATAAATGTGGACTTTTTCCAGACTTGCAAATAACCACCTCTTTTGAGAAATGCAGGTATTCATGTACTTAAAAACAGGTACAGATGCCATCCTAAGGCTGCTTGTGGGTGTCTGGTGTGGTCAAAGCTCATGAGTGGCAAAGTCACTAAAATTTAGGTGCAGCCTGTTTTTAACTCCATCTCTGCCTTCCCTTATGTCTTCAGACCAATGCAGAGGAACGATGGAGTTGGGAGCAGGCAAAAATCATCAGGCTCAGAGCTCTTCACTACCAGCTCCACATGCTATAATGAAGTATCCTAATTAGATTCTTCCGGGTACACTCCTTCCCTCCCTTCCTTCCTTCCCTCATGCATTCATTCAGGAAACATTAGTTGAGCCTCTCCTATAGCCTCACAGCAGCCCTAACCTGTTGTGATGGCATACACAGAGCTTCCTACTCTTCCAAAAATACATAAAATTGTGGGTCCTGAGTGTCTATAATTTTCATAAAATCTATGCTATTTCTTCTGTGGATGATCAAAAGTTGACTGTATTAGACTTAGAAGCCCTCAAAAAATGGTAGGTAATACAATTAGGTCACCCCAGTCCAGGCATGGAATTTGCCCATTGACATTACACATTGATTGCTTCCTATATATTTTGGTGTCAAAAACAAAGTTACTCTTTTCAAGAGCAACTTTTGTAACAAGAGCATGATGGAAATGGAGAAGTGTATTTCTGTTTGGTCAGCAAGGCTGGAAAGGCCTTGTGTCCTCTGTCCATCAACACTGATAAGCTGTGACATCAGGCCAGGAGGATCTCCAGTTGTTCCACCCACACAGGGCCCCAGAGCATGTGATCCCTCTCAGGAAGCCCAGGGAGCCCAAACAGAGAGAGATGAGTACCATGAACACACATAATCTCCTACTTAGAGAGATTTTAAAAATTATTTGGATATCCATATATTTTGATCTTCAAGATGCCTTCATTTTCTGAGTTCTTTCTTTGTAGCTCAGAGAGTATGCATTTTAAGTATTTCACTTAGTACAGTTCCACTGTAAAAAGCTTTCACTAATAAGAATCAATATTTTAAGAGAACCAGTCAAAACTAGAATGAGATACACAATAACTGCTTTCTATGAAATAAACTTTTTTGGGGGGGGTTAAGTATATTTGTGGTGTCAGTAGTATTTGATGCATTTTACTTAATGATGAAGAATATTAATGATTACAACTAACAAATTTTATATGCTTTATACTTTAAAAATATATAAATGTCTGCTACAAGGCTTATATTTGCCCGTTTGGTTCTCTTTTACCATTTCTGAAATGAGAATGATCATTATTCTGCTCTTACAGATGAAGAGACTGAAGTTCAGGGAAGATACCAAGCTAAGGGATTTGCTTTGGGGAGCCCCACAAAAAATAAAGGAGCAAGAAGTTGAGCCTAGTTCACCTTCTAAAACCCATTCTCCTCTTATCTACCCAATGCATAAATCAAGAAAAGTAGGAAACCTACCACTGAGTTAGTCTACCATGGACGAGGTAATTTGACACATTCTACCTCATTTATAAACTACAAAATAGGGAACTATTACCAGAAATAAAGAAATTAAGATTCTAAAAAGACCAACAATTTTTTAGATGTTTAGTAAATGGCTGAGCCCTTTTCGTGAGAAATAATAGATAACTCTGGGAAGAGAAATGTTCATGAACTATCAGGTTGCTGAAATTTCTTGAGAGTGCACGCCCAGGCACAGTATCTCACAAAAGGAAGCTTATTTGTAAACGGGGAGCTCAGATGGTGCTTTTTATTTTGGCTATTTTGAGGAATATTTTCTTTTCCTTTTCAGCAAACCCAGACCAGGAACTGTTTCTCTGCCCAGCCACCTGCAAATAGACTTGAGAACAATGTAAACCACCCTCTGCAGGATATTGATTCTGACGGGGCAAATGTTGATTAAGCAGAAGGGTGGCTTTTTTTAACTGGAAGAATTCCAGATCTTTCCTCAGGCCTGTCTCTCCAGGGAAATGAGCTCTATCCTCAAAAATCTACAGAAAACCTGAGTAAGAATAAAGATTTATGATGGGAGACGCTGGGCCGGAAGCCGGCTGGCTATCTGGTCGGCTATCTAGAAGCTCATCTTTGTGTTCTTAGAGAAACACTCCCTCTCTTGACAGGATATGGTCTGCTTATCACATAATCTTCTCAAGTTTCATTCCCATTCTGCTTACAAATGCCCCAAATATAAAGAGATGCATTTCATGAAGACAGCCTTTTAAGAGGCAGTTTATCCCAGCTGTTGCAGTCTATCTTAAACACCTACCTTTCACCCTAGTGTGGAGTTTACATGTCGATAAGGGATGTAAAAAAGGGAACTTTAGAAATCTCGGCAGAGGAAAAACACTGAGGCTGCCTCTGGGAATCGGGGGAAGAGTAAAGAGCCCAGGAAGCTTTAAGTTCCAGAACACCCCTCCTTTGTCAGAAAGGAGCCCTGGGATAATGCTTGCCTGCCTCAGGGCTTTGGGCTGACCCCAAACACCAGAGACTGTAAACACTTTTCCAAGTCACTTAACCTGGAGATTCTTTGCCTGCAACTTGGACATTTTCTTGTCAAGAGCCGAAGGCAAATAGAGGTGAAAAATGCAGGTTAGGACAGCAGAACCAGACCTGGGAGGTTTGGGCCCTCCTGCGACCTGTCCTCTCTGGCACTGCCCATCCCCAGCACTGCCCACCCCCATCAGTGATGAATTCTTGCTAGTGATGACTTCACAACACACATATATAATAAACCTGTGATGTGCTCCCAGATGGCCACGTGGGATTTGCTGGCAAATGATCTGTGTGAGCTTTCTCTCACTCCCGCCTGGGTCTACAAACTTAGAGAGCCAGAGGCTCTTGGTAGCTGCTGAGACAAGTCTGTAAGACTTTCATGGGGCTGGGGGGAGTTAAGAGGGGGCAATTGTTCTTAATATTTAGAATTAAGTATTAAATGGGGGAAAACAGGAGGGTGGTCTCGGAGTCCTGCCAGGGTCCTGGTGCAGACTGTTATAGCTGGTAGAGGTGGAAGCGGGAAGGTACCCTCTTTGTTGCAGAAGAAACAAACCTGGGACTGATCCCAGCGGGCTTGCTCCTGGAGGAAGAAGGGCTGCGGTGTTTGAAGCCAGGACCGATGTGTTTCAGGAAGCTGGCTGCATCAGGTTCCCATTAGCCCAGACAGCCATGCCAGTGGGTTCACACCCGACATGGTAACAATTAAGCCTTCTGCTACTAGTCCTTACCCTGGGGTGAGGCTCTTTTCTTCCTCACCAATGTGACTTAAAGGCGCCCTGGTTTCCTTGCAGCTTGATTTCCTGCAGGTTCCCCTTACTTCATGTTTAATCTTCTGAGACCGCTCATTAGACCACACAAATTGCAACAATTGTCTCCAGCACACAGACACTGTTCCAGACCCGCAGTGTGCCTGGGCGAAAGACTATCTCTCTGAAACGTGAGTTACTTCCTGTGTAAATAGTTGGATTACCAAAAAAATCTGAGTTCTGAATATTGGGGAAAATAAACTAATTATACATCAATACCCTGAGGCATGAAAATTTATTTTCTTCCCTTTGTGAAAGAGTGGTTTAGAACAATTATCTCCATTTTCAGTAATGAGAGAGATAATGCATGCACAGATGACTCTAACATAAAGCAAAATAAAGAAAAAGAAATGATATCATTAAAATGCTATGGTTTTTCTAAGGAAGAAAAATACTGCTGCATAAAGCAGCTGTATCAGAGAAGGTACCGTTTAAGCTGGACCTTCAAAAAGAAGTAGAATTTGGATACATGGAAGTTGGTGGAAAGAAGAAAAGGGCACATTAGGAGAGGCAACAGCAGCAACAAAGGACACGTTCTTAGGCTTACTGTGGCATAAGCGCTGATAGGTGCTATGGGAAGTAATATAGTATACAGATGAGTCTCCTCTTACAAGGAGGTTACATCCTGATGAGTCCATCATGAGCTGAAAATATCTTACCTTGAAAATGCATTTAGACCAGACACTGTGGCTCATGCCTGTAATCCTAGCACTCTGGGAGGCTGAGGCAGGTGGATCACTTGTGCTCAGGAGTTCAAGACCAACCTGAGCAACAGCGAAACTCTGTCTCTATCAAAAATAGAAAAAATTGGCTCAATGCCTGTGGCTCAATCGGCTAAGGCGCCAGCCACATACACCTAAGGTGGCGGGTTCGAATCCCCAGCCTGGGCCCGCCAAACAACGATGGCTGCAACCAAAAAACGGCCGGGCGTTGTGG